>CAJHQQ010002400.1:0-65716 GCA_905132885.1 Moricandia moricandioides
ATTTTGAAAATTTATATTGAAATTTTAAAATGATATCAAAAGTTAACTTTTATAAAAAAAATTGAGTATCACAATAAGTTTTCATACCCAACATATTACAATATGTTCTATTTATACTATATTTATCACGATATGTTTAATTTATACTCGATATATATGACTGTGTAAAAATATACTTTTATTTTCGAAAAAATCAAATACTATACATTTTGTTTAAGTTTTGGTAAATTCATACACCACTCACCAAATCATCTAATTTTATTGACGTAGATATAATATCAACTAATTTTATTGATAAAGATACCATGGTACAATAATTTTTTTTTTAAATAGGTGTTTTTAAAAAATATTCTTTAGAAAATGTGAAAGCTTATAAGTTTTATTATTTATTAAAATTAATATAAAATAATTAAATAATAAAAATTTAATTTTATATAAGAGATATATTTATCTTATCATAATATTGTCCTTATAAGAATAATATATGTGTTGTAATGATTTAAATTCAATATTAGTGTTGCAGTTGTGTTACTCTTGATTAACCTTGATTATGTTATTTACATTGAAAGAATTTAGATTAACATATCAAAAAAATTTAATCTCTTAAAATAAAATTATTCACATGATCACATAACTGATCTAAAAGGTTTCTATAGAAACATATAACCAAAATTAACATATAAGTAATTCATAGGATCAAAACATTATAACGAATATATCTTTATATAAGATTAAATTTTTATTATTTAATTATTTTTTGTTAATTTACTAAATAAAAAAAATTATAAATGTTTACAGTTTCAAAAACGACTATTTTATTTATTTTATTTTTTAAGGTTATTGTACAGGTATTCTTTTTGTCAACAAAATTAGTTGATGTAGCGATTGATATATGATTTCACCAACGAATAAACAAAATATATGTTATTTGAATTTTTCAAAATACATGTATTTTAACACAGTTATATAATTGCGTATAAATCGAAGATATTACGTATGGAAAACTCATTTTCCTCGATATTCTATAAGAATAATTCATTGAAACTTGTACCAACTATAGGTATGAAAATCTTAAAATTTTTGACCCTCGTTTTTGTTGTTGCCATGATCTTATTTGTATTTCTTGAGCTCATTCTGGATGGCTTCTTCTTTAGACATGGTGCATCTACTAGTCTATTGACATATTGGTATTTTGGTAACACTTTCCGAATCTTCCTATTTGATATACACCAAAATTAAGATTCAGATTTTGCCAATAACTAATACTCCATCTATTTTGAAAAGATCTACATATTAGAAAAAAACATTGTTTCATTAAAATACATTTTTTACATTTTTAATATACTAATTGATGATAAATTGTACATTTCAAAATTTTTATTAAAATTTCATTAGTTTAAAATTTTAAAAAGTAATTAATTACAGAAAATAATGTATTGGTAACTGAAGTTTTTTTTTTTTTTTGGTAACTGAAGTTTTATAGTATGGTTTTAAGTTTGAAAGTTCTAAAACATAATTTTTTTTGCAACCGAGTATTTTTGTTGCTTGGAAAAAACAAACCCAATATAAATACGTTAATCAACGGCCTAATTAGAGGCACTTAATAGTAATCACAATTTACCACAACTTACTTTTATTGTGTAACCACATTTCACTTCTCCCTTATCAATCATTCTTTCTGAATACTTTTGTTGACTACATGTGTTGCTGTTATTAAACTTCATCCCATTTTTTCCACTAACAATGATTATTACGATCTTAAAGATAATTAAATACACAATTTTTTTAAAGAAACAAATAAGCACATGGACCGACGACGGATCTACCATCTATCATCCACCTCCGCTGCATATACCGGTTAATGAAACCGGGAATCTACAAAGTGCCGTAGCCACCGGTGTACTTTCCCCGGTTACAACCTCAGCTGAAGCCGGAGGAAGAACTCTCCCGTCGGCGAACAACGCACGTCCCGCCAACACCGGCTGCTGTTCCCGGTAACGCGCCACCGCACCCTCAAGCTCCGCCTCGGCGGAGCCATAGACGGCGTCATCTCCGAACCTCCGTTCCACCTCCAAATACTCCCCGAGAGATGAACGCCTACTACAATCTCCGATCCCACGACGCATCACGTTTCCGGTGCCCTCGTCGTCGTCGTCGTCTCGGCAGAAGCGCCACCACTTGCGGCGTCGATGCCGCTCAGCCGAGTTCGAAGGAGGACGTTTCCTCTGGTTGTGTCTTGTTGGGTCGGAGCTGGTGACGGAGGGAGACACGTGGCGGTGGGAAGAAGCTCGGAATGGGATCATGGGCATGGTTGCTGTGAAACTAAGTCCCATAAGCGTCCCAAGTGTGATGCTTCTGTCATGAAAGAAGGATCCTGTAGACTAATGTCCTCATCACCAATTAAAAAGACACTAATCAAGAACACAAACATATGTTTCTGTGCAGTTCTAAAAACACTTATTGTAATGAAAGGAGAAAACTTTGATTCTGGGTAGCTTGGAAATTATTAGGAAAGTCATGGGCAGAGGAAGCTTAATCTATTTGATCAATCAAAAATTAAATATAGGATTATAGAAACTGACCTCTGTATCAAGATCGGAGGAAGAGACGGAGGAGATGGTTGGAGAAGATGGAACTTGATTGCGTGGATCTTGCATTTTTCTGTGTTAATCGCCGGTCGATGATGTTGGAGAGTTGTGTCACTGATATATTTAAAAGGAAAGTAGTGTTTGCTTTTGGTTTGGATGATAGGTAAAGGAGGAGCAGAAAGTGACAAATGATTTGTTTTTTTTTTTTTTGAAATGATTCTTATTTTAAGCTAAAAACATCTTTGCCATCTGTTTACTAATTCTCGATATTGCCTAAGTTTTGATATCTGTATATATTTAAATATTTTAGATGGGAAAATCAATGTTATATGCAAACATTTTTTTTTTGTTGGTCAAATTTGGAGTATATGCAAACAAATTGAAACTTACGAAGAAGTTACAATAAACTAAATGAAGTTATTATAAGTCGTATTTTTATTCATAGGATACTTTTGTTGGTCAAGTTTGGAGTATTTGTAAAGAACCTGAAACTTACGAAGAAATTACAAAAAACTAAATGAACTCTTTATAGGTTGTAGTATCTGTTAGTCATAGGATACCTGAAAAAGGTTACAGCTAAGGTCTAATATCACGAGCAGACGCAGTTATGATGATAGTACGTCCATGTAGCCTTGTTTCAAAAGAAAATTCACTGATATTCATATTCTTGTCCAAAATTATATAAGCCAGCTAATGCAAAATTCCATATATGTATAACTTTTTTGGGTGTAAATATGTGTAACTTTTTGCTGCGTATCAGTCGACTATAATTAAGCTTTACTCTCTTTTTTTTTCTATGATAACTTCAGAGTTTCAAAAAAAAAGAAAAATTCAGGCTATCAATTATTTTTTTTAGAAAAACAATCTACTTGAGAAATGTGTTTTGAACAGAAGAAAAAGAATAAGATAGGAGTTTTTTCAGAAATGGGATGACGTCAGTGCCCATACGTAAGGAGATTATGATTGGTTTATAATAAGCTCTCAACAAAACTGATATTTTTTTTTGGATTAAACGAGAATTCAGAAATTATAGTAGGCTTAAACTAATCACCAAAAGAGGTATAACTCACAGATGGACAATCTCTTTTGATATTCAAATAGATCATAATCAATGGATTTATATACGAATAAACACATGATAGAGTGTCTAAGGGTGCAATCGGATTATTTAACAAACTAAAATTCGCCAACCATTAGATCCTTTGTTTCTCTATTACATATATCACAATCTAATCACTTGGCTTATCCTCCTAAGCCTAACTGATTTTCAAGAATAGCATATCAAAGTAAGAAAAAAAATACTCATGGGATTTATTAGTGAAAAGATTATGAACATAAATACTTTTGAGCTCAACAATGGGGTGAGAGAGAGAGTTCAAGAGTTCAAAAATCTTCGAGCTCAACAATGGCTCCATGCATGTCAAGCTCTCAAATTAAGGCACCACAATTTTCTCCATGTATGTGCGACAAGAATGGTTCCTTTTCCTTCTCCCTTCCTCCATTAATGTATTTCTTTTATGTAAATCCCATTATATCATCTGATGATCAAGTTTGGTTTTCAAAAAAAAATATGGAAGGGAAATTGGTTGATGTAGTTCTCGGATTCGACTCGGTAGATCCATACGTGATAAACTTCTCAATAATTCAACCTAATTCTTTCATTAACCTCAACTCAGACTTCATTCCTACAATCAATGGCTATCTGAATTGGTGAATAGACCACTAAATGAATTATATTATTGAGAATATGGCCAAGTTTCTTGTGGTACAATCAAAACAATATGGATGTCGTTACAGTTATAATGAATTTGTGTGTCTTATGTCTATGAATATGAAAATATAGATGGTTGCTAACAGAAAGAAAGGGCTTGCACTCTACTTCTGGTAAATAGATTGTTGTGTTGCAAATTGGGAAGATGGCAAGTTTAGTCTTAATGGTGTCGATTACACTCAAGCCGAGTTGGGAAATGGAATGTGGTTTATGGGAAGCATGCAGGTGTACCTTGAGACGCAAGGATTCCCGAACACGGTTAACCAGATGAATTTTCTGTCTGTTGTGGTTAAGGCTGGTGACAACTGACAAGTGTAAGCACATGCACATGATGCTATTTGAGTGTTAAACTTATGGTTTAAAATTGGTTGTGTTTTTGGAAAAGCCTCTTTGGATCGACGGCAAACATGATTAGAGATGAACGGAGACCGACATGGATTTCGTCAAAGAAAATAAGATTTCTCCTCCTTTCAGGAAGAGATGAAGCCATGTAGCAGTCACATATTCAT
Source organism: Moricandia moricandioides (assembly GCA_905132885.1). Classification (NCBI taxonomy): domain Eukaryota; kingdom Viridiplantae; phylum Streptophyta; class Magnoliopsida; order Brassicales; family Brassicaceae; genus Moricandia; species Moricandia moricandioides. The sequence goes on from CAJHQQ010002400.1 coordinate 4,869, forward strand.
CATGCATCCATACTTATCTTTTGCTATAAGCTTCATTGGATTTTATGTTATGTTGTAGTGGATTTAGGCTTTATTTCTACTTGTAATTAGAATGGCTTTTAAACCTTTTAATATAAGTAATTGACAAAAAAATAATCGGATTAAAGGCTCTGTTTGTAGGTCCACAAAAAGTAATTTTTGTTGGTTCATAATAGATAATATTTTTCTATATCTAAATAAAACAGGGTAACCAATTATATTTTTAATATTTATATTTATAAATAAAAAAATTATATTTAATATTATTTGAAAAAAAATTATTAACATGTGTGCATTTATGTAAAACATCATTTAATAAAAAATAAAAAGAATTATTTAATTTTGAAATTAAAAAAATAACCTAAAATCTAGGTTAGGGGCATTTTGGTCGGTTCCGTAATTTTGTACTCAGACGCTTGAAAGCCTCGTGACAGGCAAGCTTGAAGAAGAAAGAACCTACAAAAGCCTCTTCATCCATTATCACGTCATCTGCTAAGTGTAATAATAATAGGCACGATAGGCGAGGTAAAATAAGTAAAAACGCAATTAATAAATGTTTATTTTCTGGAAAAATCCTTTAACGTTCCAAAAATGGAAAATACGTTTATTTTGTTTGTTGACAAAAAAAAGAAGAATTTTATTTTGATTACAATTTACTTTTTGCTTTGGACCTTTTTTTTCTTTTTAATTAATAATCACATGCAGCAGGGTGATCATCTTCCTGATTTTCAGAATCGAAGTGGGCTTTGAAGAAGAGAAGAATGTTGGGTGAGAGTAAGATGCAAGAAAATCAGAGCAAGTCTGGCTTCTCCAAGTCTCTGTCTCGAGGGCAAAACTGGAAATCTAAATCCATGGTACATCTCTGATTTTCACTCTCTGTGCTTTTGTTACCAAGCAGATCAGACTATAAATCTTCTCTAGCTTAAACCATTAGCTTATACCAATGTAATACCTGAATCGATCATTGGCTTTTAGTTCATGCTTCTGCATGCTAACAAAACAAGCTTGCATGCAAGTTATACTTGTTCTGATTACTTGGTTTCTTAAAAAGAGGATTATTCCGGAAGAGTTCTTGAGAAGCACATGTGAGCACAGAGTGGTGATTAGTGTTCCTTGGAACAGTTCTTGGCAACTCTGGCTCCACCAAAGCAAGAATGGTCTGTTTATGATAAAAGAAGACTGGGATGAGTTTGTGGATGACAATCTTTTGGGTCCAGATGATACATTGGTCTTCACACACCAAGACACTATCTACTTCCAAGTCCGAATCTTCAACAAAAATGGGAAAGAGATCATCTCCGCACCTCTTGAAGTTGAACCGGAAACTGAACCATTTCCTCCTAAGCCCCAGTTTGAGAAGACATCCCCTGCCTCTACCTCTGGTAAAACCATTTAAAACAGTCTTTAAACTCAAAAACTATTATTTTTTTTCTGACTATTTTGTGTTTGTTTGAACTTTCAGGAAGTGGAAGAAGAAGTAGTCGAGGGAGAAAGAATCCTGCTAATGTGCAAAACCCTGAGCGATACCTCTTCAACCCCCAAAACCCTTATTTTGCAAAGACGCTGACCAAAACGAACCATATGCTGGTAATAGTTATTTGTTGCACTTGAAACTAAATAAGACTTTTGTCTTTTTAATTCATATTTGTGCAAGTAGAATGTAGGCTCTCCGGTGATAAGGGAGTATGGCTTGGAGTTTGGTCCACATAATTCAACCATTGACTTCCTTCTTCCCGATGGAAATAAAATGGATGGCGTCACCAAGTGTTACAGTCATTTAATTGGTCTTCTTGGCTGGGCTGATGTATGTCAACAGTACAACCTCACAATAGGAGACACTGTTGTTTGTGAATTTGAACTCTCAGGACGTGTGGTTAAGGCTGTGAGAGTTCATTTCGTCAATGAATGAATCACTAGTCTCCTTATGAGCCAAGCAACTCATATAAGTATATTATTGTAATGCTAGATTGTTGGTTCAAACGAACTTGTAGGCAGCACTAAATGTGATCTTTATGTTTGTTTAACAAAACTCGCAAGGCTAAGTTTCTTGTTCTTTTGAGTACATGTACTAGTATAATATAACCTTGTTCGGACTGGCACATACTTTGGAATGAAGCTTAACAATTCATCTTGTAGAATCAATCATCTCTGTTCTGCCACAAGAATTGGTAGATGAGATACTGTCTAGGGTCCCGGTCACATCTCTGAGAAGGTTAAGATGTACATGCAAACGATGGTACCATCAAGCATTATTCAAAGATCCAAAATTCATCAAGAAGCACTTTGATAAAACAAGGCAGTACCACGCTGAATCACTACCATTCTTCATGGAGCTAACTTCGACAATACTTGGTGTAGATGGAGTTAGCCTAATTGATCCCCATGATAATGAACCATTCTATGTAACTAAAGCCTTTCACTGCGATGGCATGTTGCTATGCACCCACCATTCGGGGCAAACCAGAGGGATCCAACCGCAGAAGCATTACAATTACAACAGTGCCTATGCTATGGGATACGACAACAACGTTTTGTGTCATAACTACAAAATCTTGAGGCTTCCGTGTTACTAAAACAATGGAAAGTTGGGATCATGGAAGCAACTTGGTGGATCATGGAAGAAACTTGATGTCACGACCCTCGAAGGCGACTTAAAATTGGAAATCTATGAGTTTAGCACTAAAACATGGAGGAGTGTTGATGTCATCAGAACCCAAGCCTTCTTACAACCTTGTGGGGTGTCTTTAAAGGGAAATACTTATTGGTTGTCCTCTAATCATATAGGGTTTGATTACTCCCTACTCAGTTTTGATTTTTTCAAAAGAAAGATTGCAACGTCTGTGTGTTCTTACCTTTCTTAGTGAACCATGTGAGTCTGATACTATGTCTCTCTCGGTCGTTAGAGAAGAACATCTTTTGTTGTTATATCAGAGTAACGAGACACTGATGGTGAAAATATGGATAACCGAAGAGATTGAGACCACGCTGCATGTTCTTAGAAGTGGATTTAAAGCCTTATTTCGAATCCCGTGAGTTTCTTTACCATTGACATTGGAGAAGGAAGTTATTTTGTGTTGTCATGGATTCAGAGGTGATGGTGGTCGCTTCTGAATGTTAAGTATGTCTCCTAGTGGCGTATCACGTTGATATTTGCTGGCATGTTCCAGAAGAGGTAGCATAGTAGTTTCCTTTGTCATGTCAGTCCTCCAAGACGATAAAAGTTTATCTCCGATACATTATTTGGTGTTTTTGACATTTGATTATTTGTCATAACCAGATTTTTAATCAATAAAAAACATATTTTACTAGTAAATATAATTAGGACATGTACCTTAACATTTGTGTATATGTTTTTGTTTTTTTTTTTGAAATATGATAATAACTCATATAATCAAATGTAATAATATAAATATAAAAATATTTAATTCTACTAGATATAATATTTTGCCAAAATCATAGTTTAAATATATATAATTATCTACTCATTAAAAATATAATATAAAAATCAATTATTTTAAATTTATTTTACTAAATTTGGTCAAATCAAATTAAAATATTATTTTTAAATTTTAATTTATAAAAATAATTTATTTACAAAATATTTGTGCGCGCAGCAAACTTCATAGTTGTTTATTTAGTAATTAACGAATACAAAGGTTGTCTCTATGCAAGTTTTAACAGAATCGATCAATTGCAAACAAAAGAAGGCCAAAGAAATGCAAACACATGTTGAAATAAATAGGATCCAAAGTGGGTTTACAACATAACTTTCATTCAAACCTCGAAACCAAAAGTCAATATAGCCTATTGAGATGAAGATGAACCCGTGAAACAAAAGACTGCTCAGTGTTTGATGACTCTTCTTGACTCTATGAAAGGCAAAAAAGTGGTTTTGGGTGAAGCTAGAAGATCCCAGAGGAAATGCTTGACGTAGCGTTTATCTTCAGTGACTGCTCCGGAATGTATCTACGACCTGTCACACACATACAAAGCCCATTTGGTGTTTCAGTCAGTCATTAAACATGAGAATATAACAGTTCATGATTAGGATTTGAAGATACTACAATGAGCAGGCCACTAAAGTTTTTTCCTTCTTCAGAGTTTATAGTCCTTGGTGATAAACTAGACAGTTTTTTTTTCCTTTACCTTTCTCCTTGACGTGGATTTGGAGAGTATCCAGAGTGATTATGCCGTCAGTCAAAGGGAGTAACTCTAGCTTGATCGTTGCTGTAGATTTCGAAGGAACACATCTGATGCATTTATAAAGTAAAAAACAGGTTACCAATTTATCATGGTAACACCCTTACAAGCATGAAAACTTGAATTGGATCATATTGCTATTATAAGTTTACCCCAAGGGAACTCGACTTTGTAGCCAGAGATGTGTACAGCCCAAGCCACTCTTTGGAACAACATCTGAAGAAGGATTCATTTCATCATTTGTGTTTTCTGTCCTTGTCTCCAGTGGAATTGAGGGTAACGATTGCACTTTACGCGTTGTTGTGTTGCGTTTTTCGGATTGTACCCTCTCTGTGAACTCAGAGAATCCGAGGAATGGGCTTAGAGGGGAGGTGGGCGTAGAATTTAGGGACACCACAGATGGAGGTGATGTGAAGGATGCTGGAGCAAGAACCGTTAAAGACAGATCTTCAGTTGTCAAATTTGATGCCTGAAGAGTTAAAATCTGAAACAGAAGTAGCCACAAGTAAGTGTTAGCAACTTATGCAACCGCAATTTAGAATCTGACAAGAGCTTGAGGTAAGTTGGGTAAACACTAGCAGTTACTTGCAACTATGAATGCCTTCCATCAGTTCATGCATTGTCACATTTAACTTCTAGATACAGTTACCTGAACAGGTAGCTGGGAGGCTCTCCCATGGGGGCCACAAGGCTCTCCTGACATTTCAGACGCAACAGATATCATCAGGTCCCTAGAAACTCTTGGTCTCCACTTTGTCCGTTGTTTGAAAAACAGCCTTGATTCTGAATCCAACCAAAAAAAAACACTGAAGAAAGACAAAAACATGGCTAAAAAGTAAAAACCACAGCAAACAGATATCTACCTGTGTAGTTGCAGCGACATGACACCATCACGGCATATTGATCACCACTTAAACCACTCCCTAGTCTTTCAAAATTTACAGATGGAAGAGACAAACTCGATGACTTGAGTTCTTTCCTCGCAGTAGAAGGCTTCAGATTACTCCCAACAGAAAAAGCAGGCTTCACGATGAATGAGTGCTCCTCACCTCTCCTGAAACGTTGGAAGAAAACCTAAGGGTAGGTAAGTGCACTCTAAAATGCTCATTCTAGCTTTGGACTTAATCTTCCGCCCAGTATGCTCGTTGAGGAGAGTTACTTTCAAAAACTCGCTAGATCTGATAACTAGTTCTACAATGTTTTGTTCACCCAAGTACCCAATATTACCAAATACAGATGGTTTATGGAAGTTCAAACAAACCTGAGAGTTAAATTAGGCAAACTGTGCTCGTTTCCAGCTTCAATACATGCAATTGGAACAGAAGAAGGAGAAGCACTCTTCCCTGCCTCTTCAAAAACAATTGTTATGGCGTCGATATATATTACAATATCTGGAGTGTGTGTAGGAGCAACATTCTGCCAATGAAAAAGACAAATTTAAGATGAATCCCAAAAAGCAACTGAATACAGTACTAACACCAATGCTTAACAGCGCTGCAAAAACACACCTTAATCTGAACGCAGAGAAGATCATCTGTATTACAGTCAGCTGCAAAAGAATTGATATCAATAGGTTGAATGATTTCCAGTTTCCTCCTCCATCTTCTACCAGGAATGCAGATGCCTTCAAGTCCACAACGAACAGAGAACCTATCCCGCTCCAATGGGACACCCCGGAAAGATAAGAGCTCTTCAGTCCCAGACTTCTGACCGTTCCGTAATGTTTGACCTGAGTAACTGTCCCAGTCTTCAAGATCAAATGATGGTTTAGAGCTTTGGGTTTTTACGGGTCCAGTGACTGGTGCAGTGTTAGGCGCCGGCAGAGCTGACATGGAGTAGCTTCTAAAATGGCCGAATGAGAAGAGTTGAGATCCTGACCCAGAAGAGAGTGATGGTTTGTGTGCATTGCTGCTGAAAGCTGGGCTAGAGCTTGTAGGAGGTGGTAAAGGACGGGGTTGCTGAGAGATAGTGTTATCCAACGGTATCAACCACTTTAAAAGGTTCCCATATGGATCCTTGTGTTCATGATCTGAGTCAGTACCGTTCTCAGAAATTCCGTCCCTGTCGGCCTGATGCTTCTCAAACTGCAGTATCTCAATGATGGGTTCTTTGGGACAGTCAACGATATAAACTTGTAAAGAGACCTGCACCCTTCCAAATAAAGGTGTTGTGTGAGAATAAGTAAGTTAATCAACAACTTATAAGATTTACCATCACATACCACTATGTCTCCATTGGGTAAGGCACAGCATTTAGCTCTACTTCTAGCTACACCTCCAGCGGCATTAGGATCAAAGTCTCCTCTATCTACAAAAGCACTGACACAAGGTCTACTTTTCCCGCTTTTCCTCTTTTCATCTAACTCTGTATCTCCCACCAGAGAGCTTTTCTTTGACCAAAGCGGCTCACCAGACTCTGCAATCCTAACAAAGAAATGAGACTTCTGAAACCTGGAAAGCAAGTCTTCTGTTCTTCTCTTATGATCTTCCATCCTCAAGATCGTTTCACCATCAGATACGTCCTTTTGCGAATCCAAACTCTCTTTCCCAGGACTGTCACCGTTCTGAGTTGCAAACTGACTATCAGGACTCGTTTCTCCATCCCCTGACGGTGTACTCGTCCCATTGTCAGAGAGCTTTCTCTGTACAGTTCTGCTCATAACCTCAGCAACTTTAAAAGGGGTGATGATCTCTGCGTCTCCTTTACTCTCAGATAAGCATGCAAGGATTTGAATCTGCTCTCCTAAAAGTAGAAACAAATGTCTATGATGTTACAACAGCTAATAGCAGTTTCAAAAGATGAAACAGTGCACATACCAGGAAACACAAAGGAGCGATCGAGAGACCGTAAAGACTCAATATCAACAGACTCAGACCAGTTATCCGGAATCTCCTCTGTAATAAGAAGACATGACCACCACATTAGATTAAGACGCTTAAAGTTCAATACTTTGAAAGTTAGAGATGTATACTATATGGAATAGCGATCCATCCTTCCTCCTCAGACACATCAGAGAACCTCTCCATCCCAGTGTTTGCGTCTGACTCTCCATTACCATCCTCGTCTCTAGATCCGTCAGCCAAATGATCCTCTACTGATGGATACTGTGGGAAAGGCTCCTCGGCTATCAACCCTTCTAAAGTAGATCCGGGCTTGGTTGCTTCAGGCGGAGGTTGAGGCGGAGTAGCAGGTGGTTCACTCACCGGAGGAGGGCGATGAGTAGCAGAGGAAGCAGATCGAAGCAAGAAATTCATTCCTCAGAACCCAAAAGAACAAAACTGCATCAACAGAAGAGACAAGTTTAGTCGGAATTTTAGATCTCTCTCCATAAAAGTTTACAGATTTATCGCAAAAATCCCAACTTTTTCTCGAATCTTTACAGATAACTTGAATGGATCAAACCCTCAAAAATGCAGTCACTGCTTATGATCTTGGAGCGGTTACCTGATGGAGCTTCCTGGATTCGATCTGTGGAAGAGATGGATCTTCGTCGTGGGGAGCTTAACACCTCTGCCAATATACAACCATTCCTTACAACTTCATCATTATGATGAAAGCCCAGCCACCTAAAACAAAAAAAAAATACATTTTATTTCACTTCCAAGAAAAAAACAAATTCACAAGTGTTTTATTTTTTTTAGTGAAAATTTTACAAATGAAGGCTTTAATAATAACTTAATGAAAAAAAGGTTTATAATTAACTACAAATTTGTAAATAAGATTAATAGATGTGGTTATTACACGAACTCTCCATCTATGCTTCAAAAAGTATTTGATTTTGTTACTGTTTGGTCTTTTTTTTTTATTGTTTGTTTGTCAACTAGTGTTTGGTCTACTCTTCTGAAGTGGATTTAAGTTGAACCAATTTATAGCTTCAAATTTCTTTGTAAACGCTAATTTTGACGACATATTGAAGAAAATATTAGTGTTTTGGAACTACTTTAATCTAGGGGTGGCATTTCGGTTTAGTTTCGGGTTCGGTTTGGGTTTGGTTTGGTTTGGTTAATTTGGGTTTAATAAAACTTAACCCAATCAAAACCAAAGTAACTTTGGTTCGGATCTGGTTTGGGTTTAGTTCGGTTTAGTTCGGTTTAGTTCGGTTTGGTTTAGATTTAGTTTGGTTCACTTTATTATGGTTTGGTCTCGTTCGGTTCGGTGCAGTTCGGTTTGGTTATAAAATATATTGGTATTAATTTGATTATAAAACAATTAACTTACTAAAAGACTACTTGCACCTAACTTTGATCTTTATTGATCATAGAAGAATTTATGTTAGATAATCTTAACTTTAAACAATAGAAATGAAGAATTTACGAGATAAAACAACCACAAGACTTTAAATAATTAATAGTTTTTAGGTTTTTTTTTACTACAATCTTTAGGTATTACATATTATTAGAATTAAAACTAGAAAATATATATAAGAATATTATTTGTATCATAACTTAAAAACATAAAATTTAAGAAAAAATGAAATCTTAACCAAAATATTCACAATATGTTAATAACACATATATACATATATATATATATATATATATAATTTATTAATAGAAAAATACATATTGGGTTATCAAATAGTTCGGTTTAAACCCAAACCAAACCAAACCAAACCATTCGGGTTGAATTTAGTTCGGTTTAAACTCAAACCAAACCAAACCATTCGGGTTGAATAAAACATGAACCATTTGGGTTATGTAAAAAATACGGTTTAGTTTGGTTCAGTTTAACTTCGGTTGGGTTGGGTCAGTTCAGTTCGGTTTGGTTCGGTTCGGTTTGGATTTTTTGCCCACCCCTACTTTAATCGCACCAATGCTTAAGGAACTCGTAAAGCTTCTACTTTGACAAATTGACACATACTTCTTGGAACTACTTTTTTTCGCAGAACTGGCAGCTGATTCTACTTTGACATATACTGATTTACATTAATACATACTAGAGCTTGAGGTGTTTGTTCTTACCTTTTTATTATAAATAAATATTTATATAATTATGTGAGAAGTGATTTTGATTGTTTGTCATATCCTTCATAATTTTAGTTAATTTTGATTATTTGTCATATTCTCCATGATTTCATGTAATCTATACTTTATAGTAGAATCTTTACTAAAATTTTGTTCTTACTTTTTGGATTTATTTACATTACCATGACACTTTTTTATTTGAATTTTTTATAATTAATTTATATCCAAATCTAAACAAATATATTGTAATATTTAAAAAGAAATCCTTCCCGCATATTCTAATATTTCTTATATTAAAAAATTAATACTTAATATAAAATAAGCAACAAAAATATTATATATTTATGTTAATATTTTAAATTTAATGTTAACTAATATCCTAAGGAATAACCAAATGATTACTCTAAAAATATATTTTTCTTTTTTAAATGATATAATAGAATCGGAGCTTGTATTTTAAAATTGAAATCCTAGCAAACCTATTATTTTGTTAGAAATATATAGTAAACATTTAAACTCACTAACCACGAACCAACTTCGACATAATGTGTGATTGTTCTGAGTCTAATCTATCGATGTTGGATCTTTGTCCCTAATACGCCTCCTCGAGATGATGGCTCTTTGAGCGTCAATCTCGGAATGTTTGGACAAGGATCGATGGGTCGACTTTGGGAAAGATCGATAATGAATCGGGTTGGATTGTTCGGATCGGGGGCTCTGATACCATGTTAAGCTAGATGGACTTCCAACCTAAACCAATTGGTGATAAGTAGAGTGACCTATATATCTTATATATTGATAAGGATCACTTCCAACTACCGATGTGGGACCTTTGTCTATAATATGAAATTACAAAGCATAGCTGAAGAATCAACAGAGGCAACAGTATGATGGACCACTTGTTGATGACTCAGGTGGTGAAAAGGCTTGTGGCAGATATGAACCGTTTCCAGCTAGCAACATTATCGATGTGTGGCCTGTGATGGAGGAGTGATATTATTAAGCAAATGAGTTGAGAAGCTGGTGGGAGACCGTTATCGAGGTACCCTTTCAGGAGATATGTCATCATAAAGACAAACTGAACCGGCAAAAAAATTGTCAACTGAGCAGGTGATCCTAACAGCTTGGATATCACTAGCTATGTTGGATATCACTCTAGAATCTGTACATTGTCTGATAAATATGACCAGAAAGGACTAAGTGTTGATGAGCTGCTGGCGGCAATTGCTGGAACTCTTGACAAGATAGCAGAGACCTTCAGGCATAATAAGGATAGTCTAACAGCTGCAGAAAGCCCAGATGGTATGAAGGTCTTTAATTCAAATTTGACTGAAGAATGTGATGTTCTCTCGGAGAGGGTCAGAAGACATGCTTGACTGTCTCCCGGAGAATCATAGTTCTAAATAAATGGATGATCTGAGAGCTTTACCATTAATCTCAGGTAAGACCCGTTTTGGCTCCAATTCTCTACGTGACTTAGCATTCGTTTTATCAGAACTCTTAAACCATAGAATTAATGATAAACAATCTAACCATGAATTAAACTGAGAATGTGCACCTTTAAATGTCCATGTTCGATGAATCATAATTCATGATTCATTCAAAGTTAATAATTCAAATCGAAGAAAAATAAAGCTTACTAGCAACTCCTTTTTCCCTGTGGAAAAGTTAAAACGGAATCTGCTTCACAAAACTCAGGACGCACCTAAGTTAAATGTAACAATCACACATTCATTGTTAAACTCTGCTTCACAAAACTCAGGACGCACCTAATTCATTATTAAGTGGTGTTCTTATCAGGCTATGTTTTTGCATTCCAGAGTGAGCTATGTTTTTGCATTCCAATTGGATTCTTCTTTTTGGCAATGTATTATCAGTCCTTACAAACTATGATAAACCAGCAATTTAATGGTTTCTCAACTACTTAGAAAAACTTAAAACAAATAATGTATGATTCCTTGCATTGTATGAAAATAAAAATGCAAGCTTAAGTCATATGTAATAGAATAATAAAAGACAAAAGCTAAAGGCATCCTCATCAATGTTACCTTACAGAATGTTTGGTTACTGAAATTTTGAAATTTTGAAAAAAATGAAGTGAAAAATGCAAAAAAACGATTCATTCTTTTTTGAAAGACAAAAAAATAGTGAGATGATTCTTTTACACTTATCAGTTTATAATTATTTCATTTCTGATTATTTAAATCTTAATTAAATAACTAAAGTATAGCACAAACCTTATTGTAATATTTTGTTAGATACTAGAGAACATCTAACCATTTTAAATATTTTGGAGTACATATCATTTTCAACAAAATTTTGATAAATAAAGAATACACTTAAAGGAATAATGCATAAAAGAAACTCAGTGTAGCTAGAGGAAAAAAACACTAGTATAAAAGCTAAGAATATTTCGGTGTAGCCAAATCTGTTGCAATAATATAAACCAAGAAACTGCAAAGATGGGTCTGGACTGGTCTGAACCAGTCTTACTGTAAATGAGATTAGGTTGGAGAGCTGAGAGAAGGACTTATGCACTCAGACATTGGTGTCAGACAGTCTGTTGAAGACTGCTTGTCTAAGCAATATATGTTGATAGGCTTTGTGACCCTGCAAACCAGGAGTGAGACAGTTAAGTCAAGAAATGCTGTTTACCTCTCTTTCCGTTTCTCTAAGAACCTAGCCAGAGATGCTTTGTGAGCCTGAGGTAAAGCCACTGCATAGTAAACAGAACGAGAATGAAGCTAAATCCATAACAATAGCAGTCATAACAATAGCAGTAAGCTAGGCAAATTTAGCATAATGTATATAAGACTTCATTTTACCTGCTTGAGCCATTACATTGGTAGAACAAGAAACTGCCACTAAACTGTTGATATTGGTGGGTTAGTTTGGTTGTTGTGGTATACTGATGTTAAGAGCAGGATTAACCGCGGTCTCTTAAGGTGGGGTTCTTAGCTTTTCTAAGAGACGTATCTTAGCTTTTAACTAAAAAAAACTAAGAACCGTCTCTTAAATAAGAACCATAAGAGCCGTCTCTTAGCGGGAAAAATGCAAAAAAAAAAAAAAAAAATTAAAAAGACAAATTTTACATTAAGAACTCCACCTTAAGAGACCCGGGTTAATCATGGCCTTAAGCCTCTTGTTGCTTTTGATTTTTCTACCCCGAGTTCATTTGTGTTACTTCCACCTTCAGAGCTTAAGATAAGAGACTATAGGCATGAAGCTAGGAGGCATAGTCAACAGAGGCACGAGCATGATGGACCACTTGTTGATGACTTTGAGGTGGTGAGAAAACTTGTCGCATAGATGAACCGTTTCCTGTAGCAACATTATTTATGGCATTGGCCTGTAATGGAGGAATGATGTTATTAGGAAAATGATTGGATAGCTGATGGGAGACGGTGATTGAGTAACCTTTTCAGGAATAAACAGAAATAAAATCAACGAAGATACATTAAGTTATTTGATGTAACTAAAATAACACAAGAATCTTATTTAGTTTTCTTAAATTCGCTGAATCTTTACATCTACGGAACATAAGGAATAAAGAGAAAAACTTTTAACGTCTATTAATTACATCACAAACTTAATACGATTCTAGACATAAAAAATATATTTATATAAAAAACAAATAACTTTAAAGTTATTAAAATCTTTAAGATAATTTCAAATAATTAAGAAAAATATTAAATAATAATAAAATAGATAATCAAGATATTAAGATATTTGGAATATATAAAAATATTTCTCAGCATCATTGTTGATGGATTGGAACTGTAGGATTAGGAAATTGATATGAAAGAGCCCGAAACTAACAATAATCAAACGACATGTTGAAATTTCCTCACTAAATTTAGTTCGATATAACGAGGGTGAGCCATCCAAGCACTAACATTTGGTTGAGTTTTCAAATATTTATCGTGTCTTATTCATTATTTTGTGTGAAAGTTACCTATTTTGATATTTCTAATAGTCTGTATCAAAATTTTCTTTTCGAATTGATCCACACTCTGTATTACTATTATCCAATCAAAAGGATCCCATTTAAATTAACTTGTCACGACGGCCACAGTGATATAAACACACAAAAACAGTCAAGCGTTACACTTTGGAAATCAACAGCTACAATTATCTAACTTAACAGTTAGTCATAATGTAAGTGTAGTAGTTATCTTGTGAACCACTTACGCAATTCAAGACTTTACAGTGATGGAACATTTCCTTTGATTGCGTAAAAACTAAAAACGTGTTCTAAATGCATTATATTATCGTTCTCTAAATTCAAAGGAAAAAAGTAGAAGCATAACGAAAATGAAACGGGATCTGCTTCACAAAAGCTCAGGACGCATCTAAATAGTTTGAGTAGTGACAATATTACTTCACATATTCAGGAAATAAACAATTTGGGGTGTAAATTTAAATAATTTTTTTTAAAAGTATATTTTAATTGGATGTAAGAAACATTTTATAATTCCATATTATTACCAACCGTAGGTTTTCTTACAACACAAATCAATGAATCATAACTTTATATTAACTTTTTTTTTGTTGATTCAAAAAGCGAAAGCAAGTTGGTGGGACGTCATGATTATTACTACATTTATTAACGTGCTTAGTTTATGAGGAAAGTGTGACTAAAGTCGCTGCGATGATTAAAGTCATAAAGTGTGATACTAAAATGCATTGAGATACCAAGTACGAACAGTGTACTTGCGTTTTATGACTTTCAAAACTTATGAAAACGTTAATACAACTTTTCGTCATCGTCTTTTTTTACCTAACTTAAGAAATAAATGTGTCACAAAAAGACTAAAACTTTTGTTAGTGGACTAGTCACGATTCACGGATGTCGCGATTGTGATATTTATTTTTGTCATCTATCAGAAATATCTATTCTCTCTGTTTTCTTTTAATTGATGTTTGAAATTTTTGCATTTAAATTAAGAATACAAATTTTTATATAATTTATGTTGGTTACATAAAATATCATAAACTAAAACACTAATAAAAATACGAAACTTTATGTAGTTAGTAGGCCTGAGACCTATTATCCGGGATTCAGATTCGATCCGAGATCCGTCCCGGATCCGCTCCGAAAATAGGATATCCGGAGTGCCCGGATCCGAATCCTGATAGTAAAATTTCGGATCCGTCTAAACCGGATCCAAATCCGGATATCTTAATTTTTAGGTCCGGATATCCGGATCCGGATCCGTGTTTTTAAAATATATTAAATTATTAATTTTATTAATAATTATATTTGTTATATTAGTATTTATACATAAAATATTTTTTTAATATTATATTTAAATTTTACTAATATTATATGTCATATATATAGTAATAAATTTTGTATAAATATTTAATTTATGTTTTATTTTTAGATTTTTTTATGTTTTTAAAATATTTTTTATTTTTTTAAATTATTTTTACGGATCCGGATCCGAATCCGGGTATCCGCGGATATCACAATATCTGGGCGGATATCCGAAGTCCGGATACCCGGAAGACGCGGATCCGGATATTAAAGTCACGGATCCGACGAATCCGGATCCGGATATCCTAAAATACCCCGGATATCTGGTCCGTCTCACCCCCTAGTAGTTAGTCATAAATGTCAAAAAAACCTTAAATGTTAAATAGGTAAATGAAAAATTCAATTATTTGAAACAAAATTACAAAATCGATTGATTGACAAAAAAAAAAACAAAAAAGAAAAAACAAAATCGATTTGACTTTTAGCCTAAGATTGTCGCGCACTTCAGTGCATCAGAGTAGGGACATAAAGAGTACACTCACGTAACGAGCGCGTTACGTTGTTCCCACCTCAAATTCAACCACCCTGCGTCTTCGGAATTTTAATATTTTAATTCTTTCTAAATTCCATAATGAGAATATTCGATATTATTTCAAAACGATAGTACTAATACTATATCAAAAAGACTTAAATTATCACCATTAAAATCCTTTATTTAATTAATTGAAACGAAACAGACCAGACGACACCGTACTAATAAGTCTATGATAATAATTATTTGAAACGAAATAGTGCAATTAGAAAAAAACATGTGTGGGGTTAGCCGAGGATGGTGGTTTCGGCGATCATGGAGGTAACAACATAAGGATCCATGTTAGAAGCTGGCCTACGATCCTCGAAGTAACCTTTGCCTTCTTTCTCAGTGTCACGTCCCACTCTCACCGAAGCTCCACGGTTCGCCACTCCCCAAGAGAACGTGTTTATGTCTGCAGTTTCATGCTTGCCCGTGAGACGACGCTCGTTGCCTTCACCGTAAGCAGCAATGTGCTCTTTGTGCTTCACCTGAAGCTTCTCTATTGCTTTCTTTATCACTGCTAATCCTCCGTCGTTTCTCATCGTCTTCGTACTGTAGTTGCAGTGAGCTCCAGCTCCATTCCAATCACCCTGAACACCACTACTTACAATCAGGACCGGCCACAAGAATTAAGAGACCATAAACATTCTAAGATAAATTTTAATAAGTATTGAGCATTACCATCAAAATAGCAATAAATCATGTTTTATGACAAGATTAGCACATAAGAAAAAAAAAATCCTAAACTAACACTAATTAAAAAGTTTAAATTACATTTTTATTTTATACTCCCTCTGTTTCTAAATATTAGATATTTTAAAATTTTCACACATATTAAGAAAAATTTAATATTTAGCTATCAATGCATGGAATTTTTAAAATATAAAAGTTTTCCATAAACTTTAACCAATAGCAATTCAATAATTTTAAAATTGTCAATTAATATTTCTTGAAAATTTACAACTCATTATTAAAATTACATAGAAAATCTAAAACATTGATCTTTTAAAAACAAGTAAAAAGTGTTAAAACATGTATTATTTAGAAACAGATGGAGTATTCGGTTTTGGATTTAGTGGTTTAGAATTTATGGTTTAGTATTTAGGGAGGTGGGATAGGATTAAGGTTTAGTAGTTAAGAGTAATTGAATGTTTTCATGTAAATGGTGCTACTTAGAGAATGTTGATCAATGAGTACTATTTTTTAATAAATTTTTAAAATGTACTATTTTGCCATAAAAAATTCTATATTTTAGAAGCATGCAACCTATGTATGTATATGGAGCTTTGTCCAGGACAGATGCCTACAATGCTGAGCATTACAGAGTGTTATGATACTAACCGGTACTGGTTTTGGGTCGAAGCTGACGTTTACACCAGAAATCTCAGTGATCCTCTGTTAAAAGAGATAGATTGTTAGACCAAAAAAAAAGAGATAGACAGATCATTATTAGCAAAGCTTGTATGTATTCAGAATAAAACCGGTTAATTAAGTAGAGTAGTTTACCTCGAGAAGGTATCTAGCGACCCAGACTTGATCACCAGCACTAATACCCTCAACTGGACCGACTTGAAACTCCCACTGTCCAGGCATGACCTCTCCATTGACACCGGAGATCCCAATACCGGCGTAAAGACAGGCCTTGTAGTGTGCATCCACAATGTCACGACCAATGGCTTTGTCAGCTCCCACACCACAGTAGTATGGTCCCTGTGTCATAATATTAGAAAGTTAAGGTAAAAAAAGTGTTGTGATGACAATTCATTATAAGATGTACCTGAGGACCAGGGAAGCCACCAACAGGCCAACCAATAGGCCAGTTCACACCCTTCTGCATCAACGTGTATTCTTGCTCAATCCCATACCTTTTTGAGTCACAGAGTGAAGTATATATGATTGATTTGCAGAGAGATAAACAGAGGATTAAGAAGAAGAAGAAGAAGAAGAGATTTACCAAGGCACCTCCTTGGCAACGTCAGGATGGCTGAAGATCTTAGCAGCCTTGTGCCTCTTGTTGGTCGGGATTGGATCACCAGCCGGTGTGTAAGCATCACACATCACCTGCACATATCACAACAACCAATCAATTTTTTTTATTCTAATCCAAATTGTATTTAGTCACACTAATCATATAAAATCAACCCTACCAGGATGTTGTCGCCTCTCCTGAACGGATCACGGAATATCGCCTGAGGGCTATTGATTCATTAACAAAACACAACAAGAAGAAGATTAAGACAAGATCTGTGTTAATGTGTGTATAGTAGATAAGCAGAGACAGATGATAGAAGAACGTACTATAGAATGACTTCACTGTTGTCTCCAGCGGCTTGACCGGTGCTGGATCCGTCGTAGTTCCACTTTGGCAGCTTTGATGGATCACTCACTGGTCCTGGGAGTGTCTGTATCATCCAAAAAAAAAATAATCAGATTCGATCATACAAGAAACAGAGAGAGAAGAGAAAAACAGAGGATGTAAAAAAAAAACAGAGTATCAGTTTACTCTGGCTTTGCTTCTAATGTCCATGCCAGATCCACCGATCCTGTTCATTGCAAATTCATACGAAAATATCACAAACCCAGAAGACGAAAACAAATAAAGAGACAAGCTTTACGATGTACACATCAATCTCATCCATGCACGACAGAGAAAAACAGAGTAAGAAACAGAGATAATGAGACTGGTCGTGAGAGAGAAGGGAGATGAGAACCATATGTATTCGGCGATGATTTGCTTGGTGGTATCAGAGAGGTTGAGGTTGACGAGATCTGAAAGCACAGACATGGCTGCTTCGGAGAGGAAAAATAGTAATCAATGAGTGTTTTTTAGGTAAGACGTTCG
The DNA here is from genome assembly GCA_905132885.1 of Moricandia moricandioides. Taxonomy (NCBI): domain Eukaryota; kingdom Viridiplantae; phylum Streptophyta; class Magnoliopsida; order Brassicales; family Brassicaceae; genus Moricandia; species Moricandia moricandioides. Next base: position 22,727 of record CAJHQQ010002400.1, read on the forward strand.
ATACAACTTCTCTCCTGAGAGTGTTTATAGAGCTCTTTTTTTATGTTTTCTTTATTGATTTTAATTTACAGATAATTACGGTCAATCTCAATCGTAAAAATTGATGATTTTTTATTTATGTGGCAATATTAACTTATAAGTAGAATTTAAATAATTAATTATTATGATAATATCGATTCAGTTACGATTTCTCCGATTACAGTATACGGATTATGATAACAATTGTATTATTATCATAGACAGCCGAAGAAAGGTTTATTTACCACGGAAACTTAGAGCATGATTATCAATAGTCCTTAACCAGGTCTTTATTAATTTTGGCTTAAAAAAAATGAAAAAGGGAGTAATTTGTTAAGGACTGTGTCAGAATCCCAAAATAAGAAGTTTTTGGGCTGGTCCTGGGTTTGTCCTTCGTCACACGTGGCGAAATTGGATTGGAGAAGTGCTCATTCGTCCTCGATTTTTCTTTTTTATGAAATATAATAAAATGTTTGTAATTTTCTATTAAATGAATAAATTTGTTTTTCTTATTAGTTATTCAACTTAAAATGGTAATATCTTTTATCTTATATATGTTACTAGTTATTTCAAAAAAAAAAAAATTAACCTAAGGACCAACACAAAGTCCCACCAATAATCACTATTTTCATTAAAAGTCCTTAACAATGTCATAATCTAAAAATAACAATAAAAAACTCTAAGGACCACCAAATAAGTCCCATTGATAATCATGCTCTTAGTTGAAAGATATTTATGAATCTTATAATACTAAAAGTTGAATAAGATAACTCTCAGCGTGTCCACATCATCTAAAAAATCAACCAGTGAAAATGTAAGTAAATGCCATGTCATCTTAATAAAGTAATAAGACTTTCCACGTGCTACTTATTACGCAGAGCTTCATCTTTTCGTCTTCCACCAACCTGTAACTCTTTTTTTTCCTCTTCCAAATCAGTCTAAACAAAAATTTTGACTTCAGTCGATAGTCATCATCGGCGGTTTCAATCTTTCCCTACTTAAACATATGCTATATGGAATCTGAAATAACCTATTATATTAATAATTTCCCTCACCTTCCTATTTATATCGTCTTCCAATCCAAAGAGAACTAGGTTGGTAAAAATTTCAATATTATTTTCTTTCAGAAAATCTCAACTTTTTATATGAATTTTTAGTATTATTTTTTTTTGCAAGATCCACCAATTATCCAAAATCACTCGACGATCAAGTATTTTTCCTCATCTTTATACTTGAATGTTTCCTTCTGTATTGTTTTGGTCATCTAAAATTTAATTTATTCACATAAAGTGATATTTATGTATGTAACCTCCTGGCAATCTAACGTCTTAATTAAAAGTATGTTATTTATATATGAGATATAGTGAATACATTAGATATTCATGCCTCTCTGCTCTTTGGTCTACAGGGCGGCCATGAAGAGAGAATGTTTCACCCAAGCTTTTACGATGGTATGTTTATAGATTGATCCTCAGCTAAAATTTCATAGAGGTTTTTATGACAAAGCAAATACTTACACTAAGGTACAAAAAGAAATTTAAAAAAAAAGCATAACCACCTTAAGATGCAAACTAATATATACTTGAGGCAGGGAAAATGATGCGGAAAAGAGTATAATTAACATGATGATATATATCTAAACTTAAACATGGCATAGAATGCCCAAGTTCTCTATCTACGAGGTAATACGCTATATGTAGTTACACTACGATCAGAAAGCAACTAAGATTCTTATTTTCATGTTTGGTTCTCTCTTATACTGGTTGAAGTTGATGATGATCGAAAACAAAATGAGCTGGATTACCAAATTAAGGTATGCTTTGTTTCTCTTATCATGTTCTGAGAATTGTATTGATAAACACCAGAAAAATATCTTGATCCATATCAGGGAAAAGCTTGATGTGCAAGGATAGTTGGCTTGGACTAAACGCCCTTTTTATGTGTAACAACGAATAAAGAAGACCAAGAAGGTTGTTGAGAGATACTAGGACTGAGAGATTACTAATGAGATGCACTCAATTTGCTTAAGGACTGCTCGATGTATCTTATGTGCACTCATAATCAAAATTATGAAATCCTACGGGATAGGCTGGGAGTTGAGGTACGCTTTGCTTCTCTTATGTGCACTCAGAATCAAAATTATGTAATCAATTAAAGAGTTTATTTCTATTTGTTGCAGCTTTGGAACTCTAAGGAGGTGACAACAGAGGAGTACAAATGAGTTTTACAGAGCTTTCAATGAGTATTTGGACCCAGTAGCATCAACCCACTTCACAACAGAGGTACGTTGGAGGGAAAACATAAGTTTGAATATGCTACTAGTGGTGAACTTCTTGAGCATATATGTAGCACAATAAGATTCAGGAAGGATGAGGTGAGCTTGGCGTTTAGAGATGAGACTTTATATATTGTTCATATCTAGCATTAATTTCAGAATTGAATAATATGTTTTCTAATGTAGTTTTAGCGAAAATGATTGTAGATATTGTATTTGTAGTACCTAGCATAGGAAGCAAATGAGGTATGTTATCTATTTTTTCTCTATAGTTTGTAACTTTCTTACTTTAGTCTCAAAATTTTGTGTTCATCTTTTTTTTGCGAGGCAAGATACCTTTTCCAGCAGGTTATATATCAAGAGCCAGCTATTGCCATGATGTAGTAAGAAATTACTTATGAAATTTTTTTTAGCCCTCGCAGACTTACCGAATCTTTGTTTTTCATTCCTGTAGTCACATTGTTTTTTAGCATATAAGCAAGAGTTTTGAGGAAATTGGATATCACTTTTTTTTATAATCAAGTTCGGATGCAATTGTATACCTTTGGGCTTTCCATTTTGGTGAAAATAATTGTGTTTGGGATAAGGGTAATACCACCTTTATTTAAAACTCATCTGTGTTTTTAAGTGATTGTATGGGATCCTCATTCTCGGTGTAACCTTAACTTTTTATTAATTAATCAACTTCAGATAACCACAAAATGAACACAACAAATCATTGAGAATGTTTTTGATTTCCAGATTAAGCTAAAACTCAAAAGAAACATGAACAAGTTGGTTGTTTGACACCAATAAATAAACACCTCTGAAATCAAAAGAATCAACAAGCCTTAAAAATTGGTTTTTATTTAATCCATCAATAAAAATTTATTTCAAATAGTTTTTAAATATATTAAAATTAGGTTTTTAATAAAGGGTTTTCATTAATTTAAAAATAAGTTTACAAGGAAGCAATAAAAACGAGAGCAGAAAATAAATGGAGAGAAGGATGAAAGATTGATAGCATTAAGCAAGATCATAACCAGACAATAGCTAGGATGGTGAGTAGTTGAGTTATACCATGATGAGGTTAGTCGAAATTGGTTACTAACCAGAAAATATAGAATTGAACGTTGTAACATATATATATATATAATTAAGATTTTTTTTAAAAAAAATTAAAGAATTAATAATTATAATACAGTAAAATACTTAAAAATAAAATAAAATAGTAATAGAATTTATGTATACTGTCAATATTTTTAAACTCGAACTGGACAATGAAACCAGATTATTCGAGGACCATGGGATTATTGGATCTTCTATTGTTAAATAATGATCAATATTAATAAAAAAATTATAGTTATATACTAATATAATATTATTAATCATCAAAAATATAAGATAATATCAAAAAATCATGCTTTATTTACAAAATTTAATTGAAAATTTTATTTTCAATTAAATTTTTAATTACCATTAGAATTTTTTTTAACTAACATATTAATATCGAATTAGGATTTAGGCCAAAAATTAAGATAAAAATAATTAAATGACAATTGTTTAAAAAAAATTCAATAGAAAAAGAATTTTAAGTCTAAAAAATAAATATTTTTTTTAATTGTTACCTCGAGTCTATCATATATATATATATATATCATTAGGATTTTTCATTTTTATTTTATAATATTATACCAAATAATTGTGTTAATGACAATTAAGGTTAGAGCATCACTATTTTGTTTCTTCCAATACCAACTCTATCGTAAGATGCTAAATAATTAACAAATAATTAACTTAAGAGTTTTAAATAATAGTAGAAGTATGTTTTTACTCTATCATACAAATAATATTGCAAGGTTATATATTTTCTACACAATACCAATGACTAATATATCTGCATATGTATAATGCACATAATCTATCCAACATAGTTTTTATGTAGTATCTAAACATAAATCACTCATAATGAAATCTCATATATATAGTTAATCTTAATCACACAAATTACATATTTATAATTGAAATTTAACAGGAATTTTAATATGCATGAAAATAAACATTTTGAAAATTAATTTTATAGACAAAAAAATGTGCGTAGCGCGGTAAAAGCTCTAGTAAATCAGTAAAAATAGAATTGTTGATGAACACGTCAACGTAACTATTGGGTACGAAATGAAACGAGTGTAATGGCTATTAAAGTACTCGTATAACTGAATCAACTCGTGGACACTTTTGTCTTTTGCGTATATTTAAATCAATTTGTCTGTCATAAAACCCATTTTGCTGCCTTTTTTGCTATTTGCATTAACCTGGTGTGTTTATTAAATATGCATAACCTTTTAACCACAAAAAGTAACACTAAATTACAATAGACATGGCCCAGATTCTTAATCATGACTAAACTTGGATTCTGAATCATCTCATATTTGATAATTATTAAAGCAAGCTTTCTTAGCCAATGCCAATGTTCATGAAAATGTAAAATCATGTACATTATTAGATCACCACAATTAGAAGAGCATAAGATACAGTAAACTTTAGTTTTTTTTTTTCAAGTGAGAGAGGTAAACTTTATTTTCCAACCAAAGGCAATAACTTAGTTTCTCACGGTGTAAGAGACTAAACAATAAATGTAGAGATAGTGTTCAGTTTAGTCACCTGCACATTGTTTGATCCGAGGAGAATGAACTCAGATGCTTCATTAGCCAGTTTCAAAACCTCCAATACCCCTAGAGCTCACCGAACTCATCTTTCATCATCTTGGCAATGTTCATAACTTTGGCAAGCGCGATGGGGCGAACAACCTTATAAGAGTAGCCTCCTGGTCTTGAGTAACTGCAGTAAAAGTAACAACACAAACAATTCATCCAGAATCAGTCTCTTAAACATATCAAGAATCTTGTGTGGTTTTGCTGTACTCCTCCATGATGGAAGCGATGAGGATCCGATCAAGATACCTTTGTTTCAACTGCTTGAACTCTTTGAGCATGGTTTCGAGAGGCCGATCACTGATGAGTTCTATGTTCTGCCTCTGTTTTGGCTGAGCAAGTTCGTAGCCTGGCGTATGGAGGCATTACGTTAATGACTTTGGATGCGTCTAGTGAAACCTAAACCATACAAATCACATATTCAAACATCATCATATTCAGATTTAAATCCTCTGTTCTTGGTACTTTGATCAGCAGAACCAAGAACCTATTCACTTTAGTCAATGTTAGATCTGAGGTTAGTTGGGCAGGTCGTCTAGAAATCTAACTTGATTAGTGGGCTTATTACCAAGGACGTTTATATAACTTTAAATGATATTGGTATTTGTTTCTCACAGTATATAATGATTCTCAAGGGTTTAAAGTGTATTTTTTAGCCAAATGAGTCCTCTCATTTTTCTTCTGATCCCCTCGTCTTTTTATAGCCCGCGTCCGACCTTGTTCGCCCTAATGTACGACTCTATCTTTCTTAACGGGTCGAACCTCCTTGTGGGCAGAACAATAGATTGCCGCGACGAAAGGTCGAGCTCGGCTTTGTTAGAAAGAAGCCCGCCGTTGTCGGCTGGCGCGTTGAGCTGGGGCCGTTCTTCCTTACGGCCCAATCGCAATCGAACCGTGCCGGAACTGGTGGGCCAATCCTCCTGACGGGCCACCCCTTCACCCGATGGGCCGTGTGAAGGGATGCAATCCATCTCTAACTATCACGAACACAGAAACAGAGTAAAGTTAAATCAAAATCAAGAAGCTTACGGTTTTGGCGATGACGCCACCCCAGCCTTCATCAAAGGCTCTCTTCAAACGATGTAGTTGGTACCGGGTGGACCAGACCCGATCACGACAGGGTTCAGCATTTTCAGGCCATTTACGATGACACTGAGATCAGGCTCTGACTTAATGGCGGCGGAGGAAGAAGAGATCTTAAGTCCAACTCTGTGCGGAGGTAGAAAACTCCGGCGAGGGGAGTGTTCGAAGTCGGGTGATAAGGTGGTTTTAGCAGAGAGTCCAGAGAAGCGAGACAAGGCGAAACTCATGGATGCCATTGAGTAAAAGATTTGATATGGAGATTGCAGAGATATATCTCAGGACAGAGCGTCCAAACGAAGTTAACAGAAAGGTAGAAGATAGCACGTGAAACAGTGTGTGTTGTTGATCAAATCGAACAAAAGGTGAGAAAGAAATTAAGAAGACAAAGTTGGAGAAGAGTGTGTTCTTCTAATGATTGGTCGGTTTGAAGCTGTTACAAGGATAGTTCCTAATTAATTAATTAACTAATGCCACAATAATTGTTCTCATTTGTAAATTAACAATTAACGTCTGTATCTTATTCTTATCTCTTTTATCCTGATCTCTCACCGATTCACTAATCAACAAGTTTGTGTATAGAGCTTTATGGGCCCTGGCATAATATGACATGGACTAGTGGACCCAATAGCCCATGTCATGATCAGACAAACGTTTGAGCAGAAATCTAAGACGTGTAAATGGGAATGGACACAAGAGCCAGTTGGTGGCTCTCAACGTTGGTCTCCCCTTTTGACTAACAGACCCCCGCGAATTGTCAACCAAATCGCTATACAATGCAACCATAATAAGCTCCTGCACTTCATAATACTATGGAAACAGGTTTATACTACAGCTTATAAATCACTGCAAAGATTAAAGACTAAAAGATTTTAACAAAAGAATCTGGATTCGAAAACAGTTTATGAGAATATCTGCATCCAAGGACACACACAATGACCACAACCTCAAATAAATTTTCATGGTCACAAAATTTTAAGAGAATTAATATTATTTTTCCTTGTGTCACATTTCATTTTCCGATATATGTAAGACAATTCTCTCAAATAATATTTTTTAAAATTTATCAGTAAAGTAACCCTTCAAAAAAGAATTAAAATAGATCTTTTGATTTAACTTTTTTTAATATTTTTTTAAATTTTAAATTTTATTTTTAAAACTTCACCATAATTTTAAATTTTAATTTTAAATTAGTTAAACGTAGAAATATAAATATATATTTAAATCCTTTAATAAAACTTATCTTGATTTTTTTTTTAAATTACTTTTGTGACAAAAATTTTTAAAGAGCTAAGTATTTCTCTATAAATAATCTGTGTTGTAAACCAGTTAGTGTGGATGCAATAACCATCATGGAAATGGAGTCACATGGAAATGAAGATAAGGATAGGAGATCCATGGCGAGATTGGATAAGGACCAGCATGAAGAGATAAACCTAATCCTAGTGGGTTTACACTTATCTATTCCTAAACCTATGGGGAATATACTTTGTAGTAGTTATCCTATTCCTTGTTGTAGTTATCTCTAAGTCCCTATATATATAAAGGGCAACACATTGTATTCGGTAGACACCATTCAGAATCAATAAAGTAGACAATTCCCCCATACATTCTTAACACGTTATCAGCACGATCGTTCTAAGACCCAGAAGCTAAAATCCGACCAGCAACCTCAAGACCTAAAGAAGTCAAATTCGTGGCACTAAGTTCCTGCAACAAATCAAAGGTCCCTGCAATAATCGGATCTCTCTCTCTAAAGATCCAGCCGCAACCTAAACCCTAAAGGTAAGCCGACATATACACAACAACCGGATACGGCCGATACAGCCAGGTATGTTCCCATGGAACTATAGCACCATCCGCCCAAACTAATACATGCAGGTAAGTCCTTGTTGGACACAAAGAAACATCCGATCAAGCTTGGACACACAGCCACCCGATACACCATGGTTCATCCCGATCTATCCGACCAAGCCCAAGCTTCCCGATTCAAACCCAAACAGATCCGACATCAAAGGCTACACAAACTGGTCCGACCCCTGCAGCAAACAACATGCACGTGATCAGATCTAAGTAAGGTTCAATCCCTTCAATCTCGGTGGTCCATAAATCTATTGGAGGTTAAAGGTAACTCTAAACCCTAGCTTTACATAAATCGATTAGATGAGATTGTTAAGTTGCTGGATAGAATAGAGAACTTCACCCTGACCATCTAGGATTCGAAATTCATTGATTGATTGATTGTTCGGTTGATAGTTTAGATTCAAAACAAATAGAAACCGGGTGCTAGGTTGCTAATCTATACACGATGAACCCTAGTCTAAACTCGCCAAACCTTAAGGCCAAAATCGGCCACTAAAACCTAATAACAACCTAATTAGGTTTACTAGAAAGAAAATTATGATTGCTTGTTTGATTAATGATTGCTTGAATGCAAAGAACATAGAAACCAATTGTTAGGATCTAAAACTACCCAAGTATGAACCCTAAACCTAATTCGAAACCTAAACCTAATAATAATACAAATAGGTTTCCTAAACATAACATGATTAGGTTTACTAATCAGAACTTGATTAGGTTTACTAATCATAACTAAATTAGGTTTACCAATTATGATTGGAATAGGTTTATAAACCGAAATACATACTTGCTTAAAACTGAGGTTATAAAACAAGCATCATAATTGTATTGGCCGCATGGCATGCATATAGAAAACGATTTCTAAGTTGTCATGAAACCTATTAAATGAATCCAAAGCACATAATGATCTAATTATAAATATCTATGAATGAAAGATGTCGAAAAACCAACAATCTGGATTTTGATGCCCTAAATATCTTAGGAGACGATTATCTCCAATTGACACTAGATGCAAAGATCATATTGAAATCAAAAGGACTCGGTGAATGCATAAACTAAAGATAATAATGCAACCGAGTAGGATAGATACATGGCTATCCTAATTATATGCCATCATCTTGAGAAAGTCTAAAAGACCAATAGAGAATCCACTCGACCTTTGGACATAATTAAAATACGATCACCAAAGAAAAGTGATCTTACCAAAGGCAACGTATGATTGGAGAAATCTCAGAATCCAGGATTATAAGTCATGGATGAATATAACTCGGCCCTATTTAAATATAATCTCGAAATGAAAGTTGTGTGGTGAAAAGGTAACAAATAAAGAGATGTTAGAAATGACATCCTCGACCTTCCACACTAGTAATATGTTGTTATAACAAAAGTATCGAGAAAAGGGGTTTAAGACATATGATATCATGTCTGCTGCTCGCTGAGAAAAATAACGAGTTATTGATAAGAAATAGTGAAATGAGATCACCTAAGCATCTCCACGACTTATAAATTAAAAGGTCGAAAACCCTGAAACCCATATGGTCTATAAAGATGATGATGATGATTTCGATCATGAGAAATGATGATCTATTAAAATATGAAACATCAGATTGTTTAAAAGGATCCAGTTGAGACATCTTAGAATCATTTGCTTGATAAAATGACAACATAAGGATAGTCAATGTATAAGACCACGAAAATGATAAAGGCATTGCCTAAGGGGCACAAATTTATTCACCCAAATGAAAGACCCATTGAGTTATATAAAGAAGTTATAAAGACTTGAGTATGAATGGTTTCCACATTGAACCAATGGGCAAAGGAAACATAAGTTCCTTTCAGATTATAAGAAAATCGTCTAAAGCCTTATAAGAAAGTGGTCAAGACTATACCGATATGCTCTACTGATCTAGACTATGCCAAGGATCAGTATGATAAATGAAAAAGCCATAGTGGCTTCTAAAACCCACGAAATTTATACACTTAATGGCATTGACTGGATTAGCCATCCAAGTCCAAACTTGATGCAAAGAAAAATATCGTAAAAGGCACAAAGAGTTATCCCGTAAAATCTCACGTTGTGTAACATGTGCACAAGGGAAACTCATTAGGCTCTATTGTCCTATAAAGGCCACGTGATGATGATAGTATGTCCATGAGGGGAAGTGAGGACAAACCAAAATCCATGAACATACTACAATCACGTGTGATAAAGTCTCATAATGTGGGTTGGCCGAATTCAGGCCATTACCGAATGCACTTGGCCGAATTCTTTGAAAACATAATGGCCACTATCTAGTGCTTGAGGACACATGAATTTACATGTTTAAAGATTAAAATGCATCAGGCCATATAAGTGTGCATAGATATTCTCACCTCAGATTAAGGGTCATAATCCAGACACATACATAAACACATAAACCTTATCAAGGAAATTTGAATATACCACCACAAACATATGTGCCATTTAAAACGAAACCTCAGAAGAGGATTGAGGATGAGAATATATGTTGGATGAAAATGCAACTTTCTCCCACGTTTTATATGTCTTGAGCCAAACACGGGTGATTAAATTAGTGGCCAAGAACACAGATTACAAGAGATAAATAATCTGATCATCCAACATTAAAAGGAGAAAGTTATAAGCTGGTAAAGAGATATAGAAAACGAGAATGAATGAGATAAGAATGGTATTAACCATCATTGTCTTGGCAAGATCCTCGGACTAGAAATATAGACGTCCATATGAATATAATGAAATGATATAAAAGCTAGCAGAACTAAAGCCAGACACATTGACCCGAAATGAAATGAAAAGTTAAACCAGCTTGCACCAAATGAATTGTTGTCCTGGTAGAGACACAATAAAGTTGCTACAGAGTCTATAAATGATAGACCAATATGTTCCATAAGATAAAGGAACCTCGGAAGGAAATGAAATGGTGCATAGAAATGATAAATTCCCGAGGTCATAAAAGGAAACCATTCCCAGACATAGAAAATGGTCGACCACAATATAAGATACCATTCAATGGAATTTGGGACGCCAAAATCCATGGTACTTAAGGTGATTTGGGACGCCAAACACCAAAGTATTAAAGGTCATAAGATTGCAATCTACTATGTCATGTCTGGAATACAATGGAACGCAGAAAAGGGTATCGATACCGATGATATATATAACTGCGCATACAAAGTAGCACTTAAATATAAAGCGAGGATCATGAACCCACGTGTGAGTACTCATAGATCATGGATTATGAATCATAAAAGATAAGGTTATAAGGTTCAAGGAAAAACGTGTGGTTTGAAAGATTTAAAGAACCTATTGAAATGATGGACGTATTGGCCATAAAACGCCATCCGATAAACCAGTGAATGAGTCCTGTGAGAGTAAAGGAAATCGTGAGATATGAGATATAAGAGAAAGGCCACGTGATCTAAGGTCTATATATCCCTACTTAAAAGCATTTAAAGAATGGCTTGATTACACAAGGTTACTCACAGAGACCAAAGGAACAGATTGTGAAATGATATAAGATATGTGGTGAAGGCTACTACGATTTGGAAATGATAATGTCTGGATATATGTATGGAAAGAAAGAAATGATGATGTAGTAAGCAATATATTAATCACTGGATATGAATGATAAAGGTACCATGACATGAAATGAAATGAGAAAAGAAATTCTCAAAGAACGGTTTTGTTCCTTAGCCGTCTATGAACTGATGAAATGCAGCTGCATACGATATAAGATAATATGATCGACCAAATGATAATCAGTGATAGAGTTCAATAAGAACCATCAAAATCAGTTCATGTATTATGGAAATGAAATTCCTTGTGTTTATAATAAACCAACTTGAAAGAAAGTTGATTGATTCCAAAGCGATACGAGTTATCGATTGATTCTTGGAAAAGTTATGATCATGATATTTGGATCATAAGATCGTGGTCTGTATGTTTTATGGTTGGTACGTGGTTTAGAATATATTGAAAGAAGAGTTAAGATGGTCGTGGCCAAATGGGATCCCACAATGCCGACCATAAAGGCCATAACGGCCATGGTCGAAGAACAGTGCCCGGGCATAGTTGATCATACGGCCGCGACATTAACAAGTTTGTCCAAGGTCCCTGAAGCCAAGTTAATTACGGTTAGGGAAACCTATGTGGCGACCATATGACTAAGAAAGTTAAGGTCGAAGAAAATCAAATGGCTGACCATACGGCCACAAGTATCCATACGAGTAATAGCCCATGCGACCAAGAGATTGATGATCGGTGAACGGCCGATCACATGGCAAATGGTCGAGATACTTATGAACGACCAAACAGATATATAAGACCATTATAGTCAAGGAAGAAAATGAATATGGTCATGGATAAGAAGAAGGTCGTGAACCACAAGACCCGACCACAAATGGCCTGGTCGTTGGCCATAGATATCATGTAAGTTAACCATTAATAAAATGGACGGCCATATCTGTATCAAGTGGATATAATTGGTCACGTCCATAGTCTATCAGCATGCTTAATTTTAAAATAGATGATGATAAAGAAAGGTAATGGAAGGTTCTAAGGAACCAAAGGTAAACTTATACTTCGTTATTTATTTACAAGGAACGAAAGGATTTAAGTTTGTTTATACTAACCAAACTAACCAACCCAAAGAGGGGTTAAGTGGTTTTGATAATACAGGTTTTCAGGTTTATATTTGTTCTATATAAGAGAAAATCACAAACAGGTTATGTATTTACACATGGAGGAAATACAATCTTGTGAAGACTCATGAAGTAGGCAAGGCCGCAAATATCAAACAACCATCCAGAAATATAGTCGATGAAGAGTCAAAGTGTTATGGTCGATAGTAATTCAAACGCTGGAAGAGAAGGATCGACAGTCACCTATAAAGACAATGCAAATATATGGAAGTGATCCGTGACCCATAATGGATCATAGCACAATTCGTGGAGATAAGTGTCAAAGGCAAGGAACAAGCGCATATGACCACATTATGGTGTACACATCAACAACGAGATCCAAGAAGTGCGAGTGATGTCAAGTAAGAACCAAGCTGATTTGTTCAACCTCTACGTTCAAGAAAGTAATATACAAGATAGGATTGAAGAACATCCAATGAGGTACAAAACAGGGGGAGTAATACGGTTGTACTCTTTTTCCTGTCTATGGCTTCCCTTTTTACCACATTGGGTTTTGGGTTTACCATAGAGAGGTTTTAACGAGGCAACACATCAAAACGTATTATGAGCTCTTATGGTTATAACATCCAAGGGGGAGTGTTGTAAACCAGTTAGTGTGGATGCAATAACCATAATGGAAATGGAGTCACATGGAAATGAAGATAAGGATAGGAGATCCATGGCGAGATTGGATAAGGACCAGCATGAAGAGATAAACCTAATCCTAGTGGGTTTACACTTATCTATTCCTAAACCTATGGGGAATATACTTTGTAGTAGTTATCTTATTCCTTATTGTAGTTATCTCTAAGTCCCTATATATATAAAGGGCAACACATTGTATTCGAGACACCATTCAGAATCAATAAAGTAGACAATTCCCCATACATTCTTAACAATCTGATCCTACTCGCATTATTATCAAAGAATCACACCAAAAAGTTACAAGTAAAATACAGATCACTCGCCATTCTCGAAACTTCTCTCTCTCTCTAATCTGTATCATCGCTCTTCTCATCTCTTTTCTCCGACCAAAGTTTATTCTTTCTTCTGTCCCAGACTAGACATGGACGCCGCGACCTCGACTTTGATCCGAACTCCCCTCTTACCGCATGAAACTTCCCGCAACGGTGCTGGATCTATGTTCCTTACAGCCAGTGGCCCTGGGTTCACACCTTCTGGTTCGAAACTTCAACTTCGTTTACGGGTATGTCCTGAATCTCCTGCTCTTACCTAACATTCATCCTCCGGTTTTGTTCAATTGATTTTACGAACCAATCTTATTCCGCATAACCGGTCGGTTTAATCCCTTTGTCATCTTCTTGCAGCAAAACGCGTTCGCTAGATTCTCAAAACCATTGCAAAGCTCAACAACAGCTTCCAAAACACTTAGAAGCTTTGTGGTTAAAGCTTCATCATCTGATGACGCTTCCTCCAAACCAATCGCTCCGCTTCAGCTGGAGTCTCCTGCTGGTCAGTTTCTGTCTCAGATTCTGGTGAGCCATCCTCATCTTGTCTCTGCTGCTGTTGAACAGCAGCTTGAGCAGCTCCAAACTGATCGCGACTCTCAGGGACAGAACAAAGATGCATCATCGTCCGTGCCTGGAACCGACATCATTCTCTACAGGTTTGTTATATTCTATGTGTGATCACTAGGTTTAAAGTTAAACCTTGCTTAGTGTAAGAGATGAAGGAGACATGATGTGAGCTTTGTATGTGTGTATAAATATAAATGATGTCATAATGAAAAATATTGATTAATCATGTTATTGTTTGGTTGATCCACTAGTTAGTGTTAAAGCTTGCTTATATACATAGGAGACTTGAGTTCCAAGAAACAAAACAGAGTGGAGGTTGAACATGTGTTTGGTTCTGAATGAGAATTGTTTTTTTTTTTTTTTGTGTAGGAGAATCGCTGAGTTGAAGGAGAACGAGAGACGAAGGACTTTAGAAGAGATTTTATACGCATTGGTGGTTCAAAAGTTCATGGAAGCTAACGTATCACTTATACCATCAATAACCCCATCATCATCAGATCCATCTGGTCGGGTTGATACTTGGCCGACCAAAGTAGAGAAGCTTGAGCAGCTTCACTCTCCCGAGATGTACGAGATGATTCACAACCATCTAGCCTTAATCCTCGGGAGCAGAATAGGTGACCTGAGTTCCGTTGCACAGATAAGCAAACTCAGAGTTGGGCAAGTCTACGCTGCTTCTGTCATGTATGGTTATTTCTTGAAGCGGGTTGACCAAAGGTTTCAGCTAGAGAAGACCATGAAGATTCTTCCAAGTGGTGGTGGGTTGGATGAAAGTAAAACGAGGGTTGAACAACCAGAGGACGTGTCGTCTCACTCAGAGGTTGGTTCATTTGCAGGTGGAGTTAGTGCTAAGGGCTTTGGGAGTGAGATTAAACCGTCACGGTTAAGGACATACGTGATGTCGTTTGATAGTGAGACGCTTCAGAGATACGCTACCATTAGGTCGAGAGAAGCAGTTGGGATCATTGAGAAGCATACAGAGGCGTTGTTTGGTAGGCCTGAGATTGTGATTACACCGCAAGGCACGGTTGATTCATCCAAGGACGAGCAGATAAAGATCAGCTTCGGTGGAATGAAGAGGCTTGTCTTGGAGGCTGTGACTTTCGGGTCGTTCCTTTGGGATGTTGAGAGTCATGTCGATGCTAGGTACCAGTTTGTACTGCTGAACTAGAAATAATGGTCTGTAATGCAAATGACTAACTTCTGTAATACTCTATTTCAATAAGATGTATGTTTTGAAATTCTCTCTCTTAATGATTCTTATCATTTACATCTGAACAAGATAAACAATTCACATTAAAATGTAATACATTGATGTATCTATTCTATTTGTATAAGCTTCAACCAAATCACTATACAGCCAAATTTTAGAACAAGCTTTTGGCTTTATAACCTAAAAACTAAAGATTTTAATTAAAAAGATGTTTTGTGAATAATGATTTGAAGAACTATTCGGGACATGAAATAAAATAGTATTGTTTCTAGAAAAGTAACACAAAGTTGCAAGAGATCTAAAACAAGGTCTGTGCAAAGATTTATCTAGATACATCCTGGTCTTGTTTCAGTTTTTGGACAACTCACAAGCCGAAGTAAGATCTATAACAGAAGAACCAGACTTAAGGAGACTCCTACTCTGCCTTGCATCTCTTCTCTAGTTCCTCTAAATGCTCAAGGTCTTTGTTGTACTTGCAGATACGGAAAATACACCTGAGAGTGAATACGAGAGAATATCAGTCAATTCAATTACATAAAGGTGAAGAGTAAGGTGTGTGATAGTTGATAATGTACCAGTAGAGAAGGATCCCAGCCGCACACAGAATCACATTCCGCTGAGCCTTGTAGATCTGACACACAAGTAAACTCTGAGACATCTAAGGGAAGGAGCCAGATAACAGGTCAAATATGCCCAAGATTCGATTATAACAACGTGCAATATTTCAGGAACGGAGACAATAGGAACGGTTAAGTTGCATCAACAATCAACCACCAACATATCCACAAGAACAAGGCATGAAGAGAACATGACACCAGTTCTATTCTGAAAAGTCTATAGCAGAAAGTACATAATGGTTCCACTAAAACAAGTTCCCTTGCAGCTTTTTTGAGTTATAATAGAATCTTAACCGTGTAGTATCATTATTGAGACATCCATAACTATTCAATAAACTTAAAACAACTAAACTCAATCCTCGGATGATATTAAATCGTTATAAAAAATCTTCAGCTAAAGAAGATGATATGAACAAAAATACACATCGAATCTAGTATCAAATGTGATGATACTTACGGATTTCTCGTAGCGATCACGCTCAGTAGCAGTGCAAACCTCAGATGAACACATTAGTCTATGCTCATTCTTCCAGTAAAGATCTGAAAGAAACATATCACCCAACCAACTCATATGAGTACAAAGATCACTCAAACCCTAACCATATGGATCCTATAAATGGTGAGAAAGGTAGACAGAGAGAGAGAGATGATATCACCGAGGAGTTGAAATCCAGCGAAGGCGACGATGGAGGCTGCAGGCTGGAGTATGAGGGAGACGAGTGATACGATTCGTTTCTTAAGGAGCATAGGGTAAGGGAGAGTCAAGATCACAGCTATAACCACCTCCGCAGCTACCACGTACGATAGAATCAGCCATTGCAATGCCATCTTCTTCGATCTCTCTTTCGATCTGGATGCTCTGCGCGTCCGACACGTATTATCTACGCCGTATGCAATGTGCCGGGCCGGTCTTTGACTTTGTTAGACGATGGGCCTTTTTACGGCTCACTAGCCCACCATTTATGGACTTCATGCTATTAATTTCCGGTTCGATTTTGTTTGCTCCGGTTTAGGCTTCAGCTATTTTCTTTCCATTTCGTCATTCCACAGTAGGAATGCTCTTATGACCGGGGAAAAGGATTATATTCTGTTTCTCGATCATTCTTTAATCCAATCCAGAAAATAGCTACAATTCTAATTACAACTAGCTAACGTTCCAAAAATTAGAGGTTATATATGTAAATTCGAGGACTAACAATAGCTAACCACCAACACACGTAATGATAATTTGTTTTATGCAAAAATTAGGATTTTGTTTGATCCTAAGGTTAATAAAATTCTATTAACATTCGTTAGTAAACAGTGTTAGTAAAAAAAAGGCTTAGACCTCACATGATTTTTCAAAATTTGGAGACCCAAATCTCCAAATTTTATCTTTGTTTTGTAGTTAATACTTTTATTTATGTTTCTTATTTGATTCCAAAACCAGACATCAACAACAAAATATGCTGTTCTTCCCTTCATTTTATATGTTTAATTTTATCTATTCAACTTTAAAGATCATAATTATCTTTGTTTTTTCAAATTTGTTTCCACACATTTTTTTTACACTCACATTTCATAATTAATTTTTGTCATATTTACGGCTATGAATATTAATGGTTACCAATAAATATTTCATTTATAAAATATATGAAATGGAATTTCATTTCTACCATACATTTGATATCACTTTTCAACTTTACCTTTAATGAATGTCTATTTTCAAAAATACCTTAAATTTTTTGATGAAAACAGACTTAAATTAAATTTTCTAAATATTTATAAAAACATTAGAAACTCAACTTCACCCCCTTTAACACTAAACCTTAAATAATAATCAATAAAGTGTAAATCCAAATGTGAATATATTTTTGACAATGTATATTTTGGCAAAGTGGTACTTAGCTTCTGATATTCTTAACAATTTCTCTATATGAAAATAGATGTTTGCTTATTCTTTTATTATATGAATGTTAATTTTCTGATTTTTTTTTAAAAGAGTTAAAATTAATTTCATTAAGATGTATAAATATAATTATAAAGCACAAAAATCAAAATCACAAATTAAAATTCTTTAAACATTATCGTTTTTATTTTAGATATCTTTTGTTATTTTGTATCATTTAAAGTTATATCACAATAATAATAATTATAATTATATATCAGTATATATAAATATATTTATATTAAAAAAATTGTCTTAAACCCCTAAAAAGACTAGCATGGTATTGCATATATATGATCCAAAGGTGTGTAGGACGTAGTATTTTAGTTTGAAAAATGTTTAGTAAATTACCAAATGTATAGTATATGAAAAAGAAAAGTTTTAAATTTTATAATATTAAGAACATGTTGTATGCACAGAAGGTCAGATGATTGATAAGTGATGGAAACGGAAGATGGTTGAGAATTGGAAGGCGATGATAATGGGCGAACCGATTAATTATGGACAAACCAGATAGAGATGGATGATGGAAGCCTGAAGAGTGGTTGGTCAACACTCTTCTTCACGTTCAGTATATGATGATGATAAAAGAAGTGGATGATGAGTATTGATCGGCTGGTTGTTCAACGCTCTCCGAGCAAAGACAACTCATGAGAGTATAATATATCTCAGTTTCAACTTTGGAAAGTTTGGTAACACATGAATCCCAACCCTTCACTACAATGAGTATTAGAGTATCACATATAATAGAATCAAACTATACTATGTACTCGTTCTCACTTCTTCTTCGTATAAATTCGTTAAGGTTTTGAGGATCTTTTTTTTTCTCTGTCTGGTTTCTTGTCTTACTCGTACACCATGTGTTGGACGAAATGACAAAAGGATGTACTCGTCTCACTTCTTCCTTTCAAAACCTCACATGCTTCCTTTGCTGTTGCAGGGCTCGGCGAAAGTTATGTTTTTTGCGTAGTTTCTTACGTCAAGTCACCATGCTTCTTGATCAGTAATGCCATTATGCTAGCAAACGAGTATGTGTATTACTAAGTCTACCAAAATTCATCTTGTTTCATAAGACTAGGGATGACTTCAAGACATTCCCACAACGCGCATATCAGATTCTTTGAAAGGAAAAGTCCCACTCTCGTGCTAATTGAGTATTTGTAGGCAAAAAACTGCAGCAACTCAAAATTTGAAATATACCATTATAAAGTCTAGTGAGGAAGCCCAGTAATATATTCAATATGTTTAAACTTAAGGGAAAATCTGTTATATAGCTTTTTTAAGTTTTCTCATAAAAATAACTTTTAAAAAAATGATTAAAATAGATTATTTATTTTTTATTTTGAAAATTTAAATATATTTTTTTTTTAATTTTAAACCTCACTTCCAAAACCCACCCAATAACTCTAAATTCTAGATTAGTTAAACCAAAAATTATAAAAGTATATTTACACTTTTTAATAAAATATTTTTTGGTCATTTTTCTTAAAGACAATTTTAGTGACAAATTTTTTTGGGGTTTTTTCAAAAACAACCTAAAAATTCAAGTCAAATGCAAAACCAACCTCTTTTTTTTTTTAGTTACTATTCATCATTGAATTTTCCATAATACCCATAAGTTTTTGAATTATTTACAAATTTGCCATTATTATTTATTTATTTATTAATTTCGAAAAATACAAAAAACCAAATACACCCTAAACATTTCTTCTTAATTACAACTATGCCATCATCATCAATATTTTCAACCACCATTTTTGATCTCTTAAAGCTTTAGAATTGAATTTTCAACCACTTTTTTCTCATTCTAAACAAACAAATCTTCATTTCCTCTCATTTTCTCTACATTTCCATCTAAAAATCTCTCTTTTCATAATCATAAACTTCATAATTTCGTGTTTTTTCACTTGTGAATCGTCAAAATGTTTCATTTTGGTCAATATTGGAGTTTGGACGGTTGAAAAGGCTGGAAACGAGCTTCACACTGCAAAAAGGTAACTATTTTCATGGTTTAAGTCGTTTCTCAGATCTGTGTCACGATAGTAGACTGTTTTATATGTCTACGCCCTTATGTAGACATACAATGCAGTCTACTTGTCAATGCACAGGTCAGTTTTGCAATTGACTAAACGGATTTTTTTTTGTAACGTAGTCTTCCCCGACAGTCTACATCTTAACCTTTGACAACAAAAAACGAAAAAGTACGTAGACCTACAAAGACGACTACGCAAAAGAGGTTAGTTTTGCATTTGAATGAACTTTTGACTTTTCATATGTAGACTTCAACATAAGTCTACGAACCGTAGACTTCAACATAAGTCTACAAAGAGGTCAGTTTTGCATTTGACCAAAATTTTGACTGCGTTGAAAAGGTTAGTTTTGTGTTTGACTAAAACTTTTTAAAAATATATTTATTTTTTTAATACGTAGACTTCATATGCAGTTTTCTCTTCCCGAAAAAAAAATGTAGACTACCGGTGAAGTCTATTTTCTTATTTTGGTCAAATGCAAAACTGACTCGTCGGATTTGAGAGTAGACTTCTTTCGAAGTCTACAAATCTGTAGACGTTCATTTCAGTCTACCCCCTAAAAAGTCAAACATAGTCAATTGCAAAACTAACCTCATTCAAAAAAATTAAAATATGTAGACTGTATATTTAGTCTACCTCTGAAAGTCAAATCCTGGAAAATTCTGGTCAATAGCGAAAACTAACATTTTTGAAGTTGTAGACTGAAAACGAAGTCTGCTTACATAAAATCAAAATTTTTTTTCAACTATAAAAAGTAACCCGTAAAATGGTCAATTACAAAAACTAACCCAAAAAGTAGAACTATCTGACCGTCTACGGATGTAAACTGAAAAGAAAGTCTACAGAGTTGTAGACTGAACATGAAGTCTATTTTGAAATTTACATTAAAAGTTAATTTGTGTACTATGCATTAAATGTTTTCACAATTTTTTCGTTTGAAAGTGTGTAATAGTTAATCCTAATGGGTTTGAGTGATTTTGGATAGAAAAACTGTTGTAATTATGAAAGTATAATACTTTTGATTTTGCTATATTACTAGGAAACATTTGTAGACATATTAGTAAGTCTACGTTAATTGTCACAGTGCAAACAAACAGGTCACATCCAAACTGTCTAAGTTAAACCAGTGTTGTCTTACTGCTTTGGATGTTGTCTTATGTATTATCTCTTATGTGTTGAATTGATCAATTGTATTATTGCTTTGGATGGTGTCTTATTGCTATGGATGTTGTCTTATGTCTTATGTATTTAACTTATCAGCTGTATTGTCGCTTTGGATGTTGTCTTATTTGATGAACTTTTGTTGAAATCGTAGGTCTTAATTTTTCTATTACTTTGAGTTCTAATGTTACTTTCTGTCGTGCAGACCAACATGTTAGTCTTCTTGAACAAAAAGTATATTTCTTTTTAAGTCTCTTATAAAGGAAGACTAATATGTAAATCTCTAGATTGTATTGGAATTTTACTTTTGGTCGAATATGAATTAAAATCTTTGAAAGAAAAGTATTATACTTATACAAATGATGATATTTTGATATATAGTCGAGTACCAGACTTCTATAAAAGTCTTCTGTAAAAGAAGACTAATACTTAAGTCTGTTGCAAGCAAATTACATAAGTTTGTTACAACCATATGTCTGGTACAAAAGCCTGATACAACTGTTTGTTACTCATAGTTCTTGAGCTCCTCCCTAGAGTATACAACTTCGATAGGAAATCAGGCTTATCCATTTTGTAACATGCACCAAAAAGACACAAACAAAAAATTATATAAGTGCATTCTACACGAGAAGTCTACAATTTAAAATAAAGCCTACACGAGAAGCCTATAAATTAAAACATCACTGTACTACAAATTCAAAACATCAGTTTACATGAAAAGTCTACAAATTCAAAATATCAGTTTACAAAATTCAAAATATCAGTCTACAAATTCAAAATATCAGTCTACAAATTCAAAATATCAGTCTACAAATTCAAAATTTCAGTCTACAAATTCAAAATTTCAGTCTACAAATTCGAAACTTCATACTACACTTCAAAATGAAATAGACTCACCGGAAGCAGAGAAATGGATTAGAGAGGATGCAATGCTCATTAGAGAAATGGATCTAAGACTGGCCGACTCAGATCTGAATCAAAAGAAACTAAAAGGTTAGTAAACAAGGATGAGCTTGTTAGGTTATTAGTTAAATGAGAGATAGAGATGACACAGAGACATATGTTGGAAAGATGAAGCAGAGTCCCTTGCTGGCTAGGACAGAGAGATGAAGTAGAAGCCATGATACTGACCGGAAGCAGAGATCTGGACGAGAAGCACCGTTCCTTAGAAGTTGCTGGCTCAGATCTGAAAAGAGAAAAAGATAAAGGTGGTCACTTTTTATCAACAGAGAGGTAAAAAGAGACATTTAACTTACCAGAGCGATGGAGGAGACAGAAACGAAGCGGATGGGAAACTGCGTGGATCGAGTTCGCCGGAAATCGCCTAGAGAGAGATACAGCGAAGATTAGTTTTTTTTTTACCTGAAAAGCTTGAGAAATCGTATTTATATACTAGGTTAAATTGTGTGTAGACTGAAAAAAAGGTCTACATATACGTAGACTTTATAATATGTCTACGAACCACTTAACCACAAATCTCAAACCGTAAATGTTTTATTTAATCCTCAAATTATATTGGTTAAATCCGGTTAGGTTAAATTGTGTGTAGACTGAAAAAAAGGTCTACATATATGTAGACTTTATAATATGTCTACGAATCCCTTAACCACAAATCTCAAACCGTAAATGTTTTATTTGATCATCAAATTATATTGGTTAAATTCGGTTAGGTTAAATTGTGTGTAGACTGAAAAAAAGGTCTACATGTATGTAGACTTTATAATATGTCTACGAACCCCTTAACCACAAATCTCAAACCGTAAATGTTTTATTTAATCATCAAATTATATTGGTTAAATCCGGTTAGGTTAAATTGTGTGTAGACTGAAAAAAAGGTCTACATATATGTAGACTTTGTAATAGGTCTACGAACCCCTTAACCAAAAATCTCAAACCGTAAATGTTTTAATTGATCATCAAATTATATTGGTTAAATCCGGTTAGGTTAAATTGTGTGTAGACTGAAAAAAAAGTCTACATATATGTAGACTTTATAATATGTCTACGAACCCATTAACCAAAAATCTCAAACCCTAAATATTCCTTAAAAGTGTTTAATTATATAAAAATTTATTTTTTTACTTCATATTATCCATTATATTAATGATTAGTTAAAAATATTACAACAATTATTTTTATACATTTTTAAAATTAAATTATTAGATAAAATTATGGTGTAGACTACATAACAAGTCTATAGAGTGAATAGACTTCGTACGAGGTCTACATTTATGTAGACTTCTTTCTGTTACGTGTAGACTAACAAATGATAGAAACGTAAAATACACTTCTGTTTTTTGTTTGGTCATAAGGGTTAAATAGTACTTTTATCACCCTTGTAGGTTGGTTTTGCATTTGATTAAAATTAGGGTACACTTTTAGGTTTAGATTGAAATTTTAGGTTGTTTTTAGCAAATCCCCCAATTTTTTTAGGTATATATCTTACGGTATTTCTCTAAACTTAATGTAATGAGTATTTCTGCAGAGAAGTTGATCTCTAGTTCCTTGGGTTGTACTCTTTAGTCTTAGTTATCGTAACAGTGAATCGTAAGTTATACATTGTTGGAGAAGATTATTACAAAGAAATCGTGTTGGAGAAAATAGATTTTGTCGCCCTCTTGTGTTCTGTTATATTCCAAGTTTGCTTCAATATAGGTATGATAATCAGTTAAATAAACTTTTTTTGTCTCTCTGAATAATTAACTAATTTATTATATAACAATTACTAATAAAAAGGATTTGTGAGCCACCAAAGTTTTAATAACATCATTTCTGCTAATTCCCTATCGTTCAAGCTGCACCTATAGACTCACGTAATCTTGGAAGGAAGAGAATTCGAAAGGTAACTACGGTTGAGATGTTGAACAATCTAAACTAGGTGAAAATGATCTTATTAAAGAGATACATCGTAAAATATACCAAGCTTATATATCCATCGAGAATGAAGATTACAATCAAATACAATCTCCGAAGCCGTCTGTATCTCCAAGACACTTGAATCTGCCTAGCCTCCAATATGGAGATTCGTACCTTATGACTCCTTTCACTCTATGACTCTTTAGGAATCTCGAGATTTGGGAACAAGCTCACAACGTCTTCAAGATCTGCTACACTGAGTGAAAACGCCTCCACGTTTGTCACGCACTTAACATCTATGTTGCTAAACAATCCCTTTGATCGCATCCTTATCCTAGTCCCATCTGAAAATTTCAAAGCATATCCAGTTCACATATGCAGTGTCATCTAAGTGTATACTTAATATTTTGAGTTTTTAAAACAAAAGATTGAGAGTTATGAGCACATAGAGTCAACAAAAGGATGTACCAGGGTTTAGAGAAGAGCGTTTGCACCAAGCGAGAAGTTCTTCACCATAAACGTCTCCCTCTAATAAAGGAGTATGAGAACCTTCTTCTCCAGTGCTCTCCATATTACCTCTCACTATGAATACCATTTTTTTAACTAGATCTCCGCGGTGCAAGACAATGCTACCATTTAAGTAAGTCTTATGTTTCACCCTCTCACGGATGGCATCTAATATTGGTTCATCCATCTTCGAAAATATCCTCACCTGCAAAGCCATTAAAATTTTCAATAATCGAAAAAGAGCCAATACTAAACGAACTGGACTCTGATGTTAATTACCTTCTTGAGAAATGCGAAGAGGTGTCGTCTTAAATCTCTTTGAAGGTCATCAGGCATATTCTCTAAGAGCAATTCTTCGTTAAATCCTCTAGTAGCATTCCAGTTTAACCGCTCAGCATCTCGCACCCTCCTGAAAATATAGAAACAACTATTCAGTTAGCTTTACAGCTAGTGATGAGACGACTTAAGTCTTCAGAATTCACATACTTTCTTATGTCTTTTGGAAACCGTTTATGGGTCATCCATTGCTCCACATCATGCCGTCTTAGAGTCATTTCCATATCCCTAAGGTGGATAAAACACAATCAAGAGAGAGATCTGTAACGGCCTACCCCGTCGAACCAGAGGATCAGCCGACCATGTAGTACACCAACCCTAACACCTCCCGTCTGATACAATATGCTTGAAATCACTCATAGGCATCGACTCACAAGTAGGTTATTGGTGAGGTTCAAACCTAGTAGGACCTCACCTTTTAACAACTCTCACAAAGAGAAATTGTCACCAATAGACTTGTTAAAGGGTGAGGTATTGGGTTCGAGTAACGTCAAGTGCACCAATAACCTATCTGTAAGCCAAGGCCCAAAAGTCAGGTTGTATCACAAGGGAGGGGTTATGATCAATGCGCTGCAGCACCAGCTGGATCCCACGGAGCGGGTTGTTACAAAATCATCCACCATGTCTTGAGATATGGTATTTTATACAACTATTACCTGCGACCGAGAGACAGAAGGAAGTTCTGCATATTACCAATAAGAAGTGCGAAAAGCAAAAGCCCCAGTCCGATGATAATCATGGTAAATAAGACCTCCCCAAAATAGTAACTTGGGACTTGGTTTCCAGCAAGCGTGCTGATTTGCTATTGAGAGTAGTGAACAATTGACAATAACTTAAGAGTTCCACACTATGCCAAAACAATGCAAACTAGTTGAAGAGTTGAGTAAACTTGAATTACCTGAAACCCCCAGAAAAGAGAGTAACTGTATCTTGTGTACCAAAGAGTAGTGTTAGTGGTGAGATTGACTGCCTTCCAATAGATTCCATAATGAAAACCATCCTCTTGAAAACATGCATTGGCACTCACATTACTTCTCCACGCTTGCAAAACTTCCTTACTTTTTTTACGACCACAATCTATCAGTTGTTTGCATTCATAACCAGAATTACCGCAAGCATCTCGAAGGCAATGATTAACTCTCTGCAAGAGACAAAAAAGGGAGCATGCAACAAGAATAATCAACCCCTAGAAATATATACAATAGAAAATATATTAATTAGTTTACTTCATTCACAAAAGAATATTAGTTTAAAGTGAACTAGGTTTTTACTTCATTCACAAAAGAATATTAGTTTAAAGTGAACTAGGTTTTTTCCTGCACAATGTGAACACTACAAGAAAACTAAGCCTTTACTAGGAAATTTTACTAGGAAAATAGTTCCTCGTAAAATTACTACGATTTTACTTCGAGTTTACGAGGAAACCAGTTTTCCTCGTAAGGTTCTCGTAATCTTACGAGGAAAATGTTTCCTCGTAAAGTCGAAGTAAGCTTACGTGTCTCTTACGAGGAAAATGACATTTTCCTCGTAAACTCGTAGAAACTTCTCTCCTCGTAAATTCCTAGGAATAGTTTACTACGAAATTAGGAGGAAATGTTTTATTACTACGAAATTAAGAGGAAATGGATAGAAAATATCGAATTTAAATCAAAAACGTGTTTTGTACTTACTTTTCCTAGCAATTTCCTAGTAAATTCTCAGATTCGAAAATTCCTATAAATACCACCATATGTGATTCATTTGAAACACACCAAAAAAATCAGCTATAAGCTTAAACAAACACAAAAAAAATGTCCGGTCCGGGAAATATTTTCGAGTTGCGGAAGTGGATGTATTCACACAGAGATAATAACGGAAGGGTGACGAAAGAATTTCTCGAAGGGTTGGAGACGTTTATGCATCAAGCAGATTCAACACCACTCACGCAGGAAAGTGGTAAGATGTTCTGTCCTTGTCGGAAATGTTGCAATACCAAATTAGGCCCTCGTGAAAATGTTTGGAAGCATTTAATAAATAGAGGTTTCATGCCATATTATTATATTTGGTATCAACATGGAGAAGATGCTAGTTGTAGGAATGAAGGTAGCAGTAGTAATAGCAATTTTCAGAATGAACCGGTTGAGCATTTGCGTAATGAAGGTAGCAGTAGTAATAGCTATCATCACCAAGAGGAACAAATGGTAGATTGTGATAGGGTTCATGATATGGTAGGTGATGCCTTTGTAACTCATGATGATGATGAAGTTGAAGAACCTAACTTAGATGCAAAAAAGTTTTATGAAATGTTAGATGCTGCGAATGAGCCAATTTACAGTGGTTGTAGAGAAGGTCTGTCTAAATTGTCGTTGGCTGCTAGAATGATGAGTATTAAAACCGATCACAATCTACCTGAAAATTGTATGGATGCATGGGCAGACTTGTTTAAAGAGTATTTGCCAGAAGACAATGTGTCTGCTGAATCTTATTATCAGATTCAGAAATTAGTATATAGTCTTGGGTTACCCTCGGAGATGATAGACGTTTGCATCGACAACTGCATGATTTACTGGGGAGATGATGAGAAGTTAGAAGAATGTCGATTTTGTAAAAAGCCACGATTCAAACCGCAAGGTCGAGGGAGAAATAGGGTATCGTACCAAAGGATGTGGTACCTACCAATCACAGACAGATTGAAAAGATTGTACCAATCTGAGGAGACAGCTGGAGGGATGAGATGGCACGCCGAGCATACTCAGACGGATGGAGAGATGACTCATCCATCAGATGCAAGAGCATGGAAACATTTTAACAATGTACATCCACATTTCGCTAGCAATAGCCGGAATGTGTATCTTGGATTATGCACTGATGGATTTAATCCATTTGGAATGTCTGGGAGACAATATTCTTTGTGGCCGGTCTTTCTTACACCGTATAACTTGCCACCGGAGATGTGCATGCGACGAGAGTTTCTATTCATGACCATATTAATACCTGGTCCAAAACATCCAAAAAGATCTCTCGACGTCTTTCTACAACCACTGATAAAAGAGTTGAAAGATTTGTGGTCAACAGGGGTGAGGACATATGATTGTTCAACGAAAACAAACTTTACGATGCGAGCGATGCTTTTGTGGACCATAAGTGACTTTCCTGCATATGGTATGTTGTCTGGGTGGACTACACATGGGAGATTAGCTTGTCCATATTGTAATGGAATGACAGATGCATTTCAGTTGAAGCATGGTAGGAAGACTAGTTGGTTCGATTGTCACCGTCGATTTCTTCCGGTTCACCACCCATACCGAAGAAACAAGAAATTGTTCAGGCACAAAAGGGTTGTCAGGGACACTCCTCCTCCATATTTAACTGGAGAACAAATCGAAGCGCAAATCGATTACTACGGTGCTCTAGAAACAGCTCCTCGTGGTGAGAATTGGCATGTTCCCAGTAATATGCCTGATTATTTTGGTGTTCAGCACAATTGGCACAAAAAGATTATATTTTGGGAATTGCCATATTGGAAAGATCTTCTTTTGCGCCACAACCTTGATGTGATGCATATAGAGAAAACTTTTTCGAGAACATCATGAACACTATATTGAATGTCCCAGGGAAGATGAAAGACAACATAAAATCAAGGTTGGACTTACCCGATATCTGCTCAAGGAGTGAGCTACATATAAAAAGCAATGGGCAAGTTCCAGTTCCAATTTTCAGACTGTCATCAGAAAAAAAGTCTTCGTTGTTCAACTGGGTGGCTTCAGAAGTGAAGTTCCCCGATGGGTATGTTTCAAATCTCTCAAGATGTGTTGAGAAAGGGCAAAAGTTCTCCGGGATGAAGAGCCATGATTGTCATGTCTTTATGCAGCGACTACTTCCCTTTGCGTTTGCGGAGCTACTACCGGCAAAAGTACATGAAGCACTTTCAGGTAATTAATTAATATAATACGATGACATGATTAATTTATTTCTATATATATATACACTAATATGAATAATTTTTGTTTTCGTATATATATAAGGAATTGGAGCATTTTTTAGGGATCTGAGCACCCGCACTCTTAAAGTGGAAGTTGTCCAACAACTTCATGAAAACATCCCCGTCTTAATCTGCAACTTGGAGAAAATATTCCCGCCAACTTTTTTCCTAGGGCCTTACGAGGAAAAAGAAACACGGGCATAGCATTTTCCTCGTAAGGTCCTAGTAAAATTACTAGGGCTTTACGAGGAAATCAAATTCCTTATATATACTCGAGCAATCCAGTTTCTCATTTGCTAGTAATCTTCTCTCTAAATCCTCTAAAGGTACTCTCTAATTCGTAGTTAGGTGATTAGATTAGGGAATTTAGATTAGGTGGTTAGTTTAGAGAATTTAGATTAGGTGGTTAGTTTAGGAAATTTAGATTATGTTCGTTTACTTTTATTTAGTGTTTTTTTAAATTATACGGGGAATTAATGTTTCGATTTTTTTTTTTAAATATAGATGCCTAGACAGAGCAAGCTTGCTAAGGCTGCCGGTAGGAGGACGTCGTCTCTCGAGGGGAGTCACTACGGAGACATGTTCGGGCGTCAGGATGCTCCGGGTTCATCTTCGTCAGCTCCCGGTTCATCTTCGATTCCCGAGACTCAGGGAGCTTCTACGGCGTCCCGGGAACCACATCCTCCTCCTCCACCGGTCGGGGTTCATCCCGATTTGGATGTGCCGCCGAACGCACCCTTTGCGGTGTACACGGTGGAGGATATTTTGGCCCTTCCAGGCCGAGAAGGACTCGCAGAGCTAGACCCGTACCGACGGGACGGCCGAAACGTATTCTGGTATGTTTTAATTTTAAAAAAGTTTTTTTTTAAATTTATTTCTTAATTAACAAAATATTTAGAAATTAATGGAATTTATGATTTATTTTGTGTCTTCCCAGGTTTGGTGTTGACAATTGTGTCGGATCTAGCGTTTCGGACTGCATTAAGGGATACTTTCCCGATCCAGCTCCAAACTGGAAGATGACGGCGAGCCACACAAAAAAGACGTGGTTCAAATCATTCGCTGTAAGTTTATTTTTAATTATTTAAAATTATTAATATTATTGAACTAATCCGTTTTTTATTTTGCCTTGTTACAGCAAAAGTATCGGTGGTCTATTGGGATTCACCAGCGGGTGAAGAAGGAGTTTGAGGCCAAGGCAAGAGCACGATTGCTCGACATGGTCTACAACTGGAAGGGCGACTACCAGGTATAAATTTATAAATTATAATATATATATAGTTTTAAAAATATTATATACTTTAATTAATTCTATTTTTTTTTTAAATCAGGTGAATGGTTACGAGGCCGGGAAACCCGATTGCCTCACAACCGCGGTGTGGGATGGCCTCATCAGCTATTGGGGGTTGCCGGACTCGGTCAGAACCTCCAACACAAACTCCGAGAACCGCATGACCAAAGACGAGCATGGCAACACCAAGGTTCTTCACACCAC
The DNA here is from genome assembly GCA_905132885.1 of Moricandia moricandioides. NCBI lineage: Eukaryota > Viridiplantae > Streptophyta > Magnoliopsida > Brassicales > Brassicaceae > Moricandia > Moricandia moricandioides. The sequence continues at coordinate 52,989 of CAJHQQ010002400.1, forward strand.
TGGTCGAAAACCTCATGCGGGAATTCGTCTAGACATGGTACGTAAAATGATTTTTAATAACTATTTATATTTTATTTAAATATTCCAAATTAATATTTAATTTTATAAATTAATTTCAGGCTAAGGAGACAGAAGTTCTTCCGTCTCTGAAAGACCTATACGAGAGGACCCACCGGAACAAGGCTGGGCGATTTGTAGATCCTGCTTCTGAGCGGATCTACAACGAGGTTGTCGCCCGAGTTGACGAACGCCAGACCCAGTTGACTCAGCAGGCTGGGACTCCAGTCATATTATCCACTGTTGAAGTGGATAAGATTTACGAGGAGGTAAAGAATTTCGTTTTACTATTAATTTTAAATATTTTTAAAAAAATTTCTTAATGTTATTAATATTTTTAATAACAGGTCGCCCCTAAGAAAAAGGGGCGTGTCATCGGGATTGGCTCGGTTAACGATGTCCCTGCAGCGACATCGTCTTATCATCAGGAGCAGCACGATGTCAATGCTCAGCTGCGCTCGGAGTTGGCTTCGCTCACCCAGCATGTCACTTCTCTCACCAATGTCCTCGACATTATGGCGGTTGGAAACCCACATTTGGAGGAGATGTTGCGTCAGAGACGGGAAGGCGGACAGATTCCACCATCACAGTCACAGCCGGCCACCAACTACGCACCAGATTTCCCGAGCCAGGACGACTTCGTTCAGCAATTTCACGACCAACATCCGTAGTTTTTTTTATTTTAATTGTATATTATGAATTTTAAAACTTTTTGTATATTATTTAGTTATTTACAAAATATTTTGTTTTTTAGTTTTTATTTATAATTTGATTTTTTAATTTTTAAAAAATAAAAAAATTATATTTTTAATTAATTTTTTTTAATATGGAAAAACCATCTCGAAGCAAAATCCTCGTAAGGGTTCCAAGTAAAATCCTCGTAAACTATTCTAGTAAATTCCTCGTAAGGATTTACTACGACCTTACTAGGAAACATTTACTACGATGTTACGAGGAAATGCTGCGAGGATCTTACGAGGAAACTGACCTAGGACTTTACGAGGAAATATTTCCTCGTAAATTAGCTACGACCTTACGAGGAAACTGGCTTTACGATGAACGTGTTACGAGGAAACGAGTTTCCTCGTAATTTCCTAGTAAATGGCCATTTACTAGGAAATTACGAGGAAACTCGTCCTAGTAATGGCCGAGTTTTCTTGTAGTGGAAGCAATAAATTTTTTAATTTAAATTATGTTTAATAATAAAATTATGTTAATATTCTATATTTTATTATTTGTATACTAATATTTTAATATAAATTTAATTTAATTAAATATAAATTAAGTTAAAATAAACATTTTGACTTATCTTAAATTATATAAGAAAGGATATATATATATATATATAATTCAAAATTGATGGAAATTTTTTATAATTATTAAAAATAAAACTAAACAGAATTTTAAAATTTGTAAATATCAAAGAAAACAAATCATGTTACAATTCAAAGATTATAATTTTTTAAAAAAGATTCTCAATTTTTTTTTAATATTAAAACTTGTATGATATAAAATAGACTTAAATAATATTTAAAAAATTGTAAGATATTTTTTTATTATACTATTTAATGTCATATTAAATAGATTTATTTTAATGATATTGTATTAGTTATTTATATATTCTAAAAAGTTTACCAAAAAATAAATTTCCATTAAATGTATTTGTCATGTCATATATTTATCCATAAGCCATGTAATCAATTATAACATGTCATGTCATCTATTTTTAGTAAAATTGATTGTCTAGGAAATGATACAAGTTCCATACCTGCAAACCAAAAAGATACCAGCAAGAGCCAACAACATGACCAGCAAGCATGAAGGTGAGAAGATTTATAAAAAACTTAGCCAATGCCGACTCAACTATGAACCCTTTTGGTGTTTGTCCGGCTAGAAGAGGAAAAAGCCTATGTAACTTTGGAATGTATTGGACAAGAACTGCAAAGCGTAAAAGGTTCTTTGTGCTGTTTGCCCAAGATGTGCCTAACTGGTGTGGTATTACCCCTACTAGCAATATCTGTAACCAAAAGAGAAAATACAAAGGAGAGATCAATGGTAAACAACGAACATATGCCAGGTACATTTTTATAAATGATTTTTTTGTAATTAAAACCTCCAACTAAATAATATAAAAAACTTGTGTACTTCTGACACTATGATACCTGTGGAAGTGGCAACACTATGAACAAGTCAAGGAAAAAATTTCCTCGGTAGTAACGGCTAGCAATTTTTATTGGATCATCAACCAACTGGCCAGCACCAACAACAGTAGATTCAGGAGCTACATATGCCCATCGGAACTGCAACAATATATGAAATAAGAAGCAGAAGCGAACAGATTCTCTTATAAAAAATGAAAGCAAAATAAAACACACCTGAAGCAGGATGTTTACACCGAATAAAACATCTGTTAAACTTCTAACAGCTAGCAATACATAAGTCGTCCGCCAGTCGACCCTCATGCACATGTCTTTCTGCAGTATGAAAGATGGTGGTGTTCAAGCGCTAGAATACAATACATGAGAAGCAAATGAGAGATATCTCATACCTTATAGACTTCTATGGGGAAGAAAAAGAGGGGATCTGCAAAAATAGACAACAAGCATGAAAGGACAAAGAATTTGGTCCAGATCTGAGCGTGTTTAGAGTGAGGATTTCTGATTCTGGGTAAGTATTTATCAGCATATGTAGCAAATCGCCTAGCCCAGCCGTTGGCGTCATCATGCAGAGCATTATGGAACTAACAAGATAGAAGAAAACACCGGTATTAACCCAAGCTACCATTTACTTGGTTCTCAAGTAAGTGTTAAGCTGCTTGTAAAGTAAAGAATATCAGAACAAGATACCGAGGAATCAGAAGTGCCAGAAACGGATTTGAGCAGCTTTGAGGTTGTAGTCAGGATGACAAGTGTTACAGCAAGGATCATTACACGTCCCCAATTTTCCAGATCTCAAGAGATGTTCATGTGTCCCAGGTTGAGAGGAGGATGCACCAACGCAATCAAAAGAACCACCAGGAGGAAGAGGAAAGGTAGGCTCAGGACTGCGAGTAGGGGGAAGAGGCTCACTCATTTTCACTAATGGAGGCTGTCTCTGGGTCCCGACAGAATCTGTGTAGCCTAAAACAACAGTCGAGTTTTCGAATACGTCAATGGTGGAAGAAGTGTTTGCAGGGGAAATGCTACATGACTTGGAAGTGAAAGTCCTAGTACGAGATGATGATGATGATGATGATGATGATGTGTCTGAAACTGGAAGCATGGGAACATCATCGTACTCGTTGGGAGATGCCATTTCGAGACAAAACCTTGGGCTAGAGAAGGTTTCAAGAAGAAAATAAAGAGACCAGTAAGAAAAAAAGAAGAAGCTAGGGCATAAGTGAAGCAAAGACGATAGAGAGTTATGGAAATTTGAGAAGGAAGGAGATGATCAGTTGAGTTACTGAGCCAGGGTCTTTTATAGAGGAGTCAATCAGGTGGATTATCTCTAAAAATATCACTTTAAATTTTTAAAGTACATTATATCTATTTTCACTTTAAAATTAATTGTAAATTATATTGATTTTATAAATAATTTTATTTATCTCAAATACTATTGGTTAATTATGTGTAATTAATAATAACTTAAATACAATTCAATCAATTTTTTAATCAGTGTGAAAAATTTAAAAAACCTAAAAATGAAATTTTTTTATAAAACGGAGGGATTATTATTAGTCGATCGATAATCTAAAGAAAAGTGTGTGCATACGTAAAGCCACGTCGAGACATTTTGAGAAGACTAACTTTTTTGTTTTGTTTGTGGCACGACTTTTCATTTCATATTTTTCCGAAGACCGACTTTTCATTTCTTAATTTTCATTTATTAACATGGACCCTTATCATTTATTAAGTGTACATAATTGGTGTTTATCACAACATTATGATAGTTGGTATAGCAGTGACAAAAAAAATGATAGTTGGTGTAGTTACTGACATAATCTAATACTTTGAGACATATATTACCCCACTATTGTGTAAGTAGGAAGCTTTTTGAATAGACTCGTATATTTTTAAATTGCTTAGAAAACACTCCAAATTATTGCAATATAATTTTAGAAACTTGTTGCATGTGTCACCATACAATAAAGCCTAACTGGTGTAGTCATTGACATTGTTCAATATTTGGGATGATTCTACATATATTATCTCATTGTCAGTAGTTAGCACTATTCTTCCCCTTAATTTACTTTTGTTGCATATCAGTTTTGCAGACAGTGAAAAGTCATCGAGATGGACGATATTGGTTTGCTATCTTTTTTTGCATTCCTGATCAGTTATTATCTCTACTATTACAGATGCTATCTAGAGTATTTTTTTTTTCATATGTTTTGCTTGTGGAAACTCAACTCAAAGGTTTGGTAAAAGAATTTCTAAAAATCCCTCTCAACACATTAGGGTTTCCCCTGCCTCGCCTCAGCCTCCGTCGGTAAGGCCTCTCGCCTTCCGACGAGAACTCTCTTCTTTCTCTCTCCTCTTCCTTTCTTCCATGGCTCTGCTTGCTCTAGGGCATTTCGTTTCTCCCTCCTCCGCCTCCAGAACCGCCACCACCACTCGTGTTTCTCCTAGATCTGGCAGTCCTGGGTTCTTCATATGGTCGTCCCGTCCCTCTTGTTCCTCTCGACCCAACAGATCTATCTCCTTCCATGTGTCGCTTCTTCAGCTCTGCAGATTCAGCGACTCCTATATCTGTGTGCTCGGTAAATCTATCGGGTTTGGCTATGTCTTCTTTTGAGTCTTTCTATGACTCTTTTACTGCAGTATGCAGGTCATGTTTCGGGTGTTATCCGGCTCCTTCTAGCTCTAGTAAGTTTGATTTTGGCACCACAAACTACTTGATTCATGGTTCTCAGATTTGTGGTTATCTGTTAGTTGTGCTTGGTTTCAAAAGTGAAATGTTCTTTGGTTGGGTTTGTGAAGCTTTGTTCTTTACTTTTGATTCTATCACTGGGTTTCCAGTAGGTCAAAGTTTCATCACTTACTCTCCGTGTTGTTTGACAAGTACTCTGGGTCACAATGAGAATGATGTTTTAGTTATGCTTGATTTGGATTCTCATGGCTCTGTATTCATGGTCTCTGGTAATAATTATGTCGCCTTGGTGCGATACTTCTCTGCAGTATGCAGGTTTCAATCCGTTTATGTTCCAACCGTGGTGGTGTTGGTATTGCTCTCTAACCAGAGGATGAAAAGTGGAAAGAAAAGTGATATTATTTGTCTACCTTTCATCGGATCTGTTTGGTCTTTCATCGACTAACTTACTTCGTTATGGAGTTTATATGCCTTCTTAACTCTTCACTTGGTTTAAGTGATACTGGTGTATGGAGCTTTGTGTTGATACTAGCTTCTGTTAAGAACTTGTATCTTGAGTTTCAAGACTCTCCGGTAGTACAAGATTTTTCCTATTGGCTTTATTATGACTTCACTGCCATTGTTGCAGAGTGTCTAGCTCTTTTTGACGTACAAGTTACAGTCATTCTATTGAGTATCTCCAAGCTTTTCTGCAAGTCAGACTGTCAAGAACTCAATCGCCTCCTTTCAGAGAGTTGGTCTTTTAATGTTCTTTGGATCTTATTCGCTATTCGATCCCTTATCTTATTTTTAGAGAGTTTATCTGGATTTATGTTTTGTTGTGCTTGTAATATGGCAAATCCTTTGGCTAGTGTGCCTTGTATGTTCTCCTTAAATGGAGTTTGAACTTTGGAATGAATGAAGTTTGGTTTGATCAAAAAAAAAAGAGTATCTGCTTTTTAATTTTAGTAACCCACTAGAAACTCTGAATTCAAAAGATGAAAGGCTTTTGATTTTTCAGCAGATGCAAGATCCTGCTACGGTTTCAGACAAAGTCGATGAGCTTGTATCACAACTTGTGGCTGCAAACTTAGACAAGGAGATTCTGCAACGTGAGTTACTCCACAAGAAGCAGCTATTTCAAGTCGTCTCCAAGCCCATAGAGCTGTTGAAGAAGTTAGTCATGCTTATACATAGGAAACATGCTTATACTCAAAAATTATTTTTAGTTTCCTTTTTACTACCTACGAAAAATAAATACCAAATTTCTTTTTGTAATTGTTTTTAGTAGGCTTGGTTATATTTTCCGGATCTGAAAATCCGAACCGGTACAGATCCGAAATATCAGATTTTAAGTCGGATCCGGATACGGTGAAATACCCGAATGAATATGATTTCATTTATGTTTCGGGTACCGGGTCAGATCGGATATTATCTGAGATCTGAATAACTATCCAAAACTACTCGACTCTTATGCCATTAAGGCTTTAAACATAGGTTTACATATATTCTTCTTGTTAATATGTTAAGTTTTTGTAGTTGTGCTACTATTACAGAAAGTAAGTGAAATGCGTTTAGCAACATGGAAAAATGGATGACATTAGAAATCATATGTTGTTGATCTTCTTTTTGTACATTTTTTATGGGTTTATTTCAAAATTTCAGATCTTGTTTAAGTTTCGTAGCTTCTTAGGATGATAGATTATTTTGTTTGTTTGGAATATTGGATTTGTTGTTTATTTGGAGTTTGTTTAAGATTTATTTTATTTGGTTTCAAAGTTATTTTATTTGTGTCATACTATAAATGATTCGGGTAAATCAGATTAGGAACAAGTATTTTTAGCTATGATCGGGTAAAATTAAGACAATTCGAACCGGAACCGGTTCTTTTCCTGTTACTTTGAATATACTCGAAACTACCCGGATCCGCCTGGTATCAAATCGAACCCGATCCGAAATTAGAAATACTCTATCGGATCCTATTTTGCCATATCTGAAATAACCAATATCCGAAATACTCAGTCCGCACCCAATTCGGTATCTGAATGTCCATGCCTAGTTTTTAGCAGTCATATTATATAAGTAAAAAACATTTTATAGATATTTTTATTTTGTATTTATAAGATATTCCTAGTCAACTAAATATTATGCAAAAATGAATAAAACATTTCAATAATATTAATTATAAATTTTGAGTCAATTAAAGATATCTCGGATTATATTAGTTATTTAGTTTATGTAATCATCTAAGAAATAGATAAATATAAATAAAATATTATATTAATTTGAGAAAATATTTTATGTCGTTTAAAATTATGTTCTAAAGGAAAGAATATTTATTTTCTTAATATCAAGATTATTTAGTGATCTTTTTTAATGAAAATCACTTTATATAAAAATATATTATCGTTTCATCTAAAAAAATAGATAGATATATAGAAATTTTTATTTTGAAATTATATTTTATGTTTCTTAAAATTATGTTTTAAAGGGAATATTATTTCTTTTCTTTATATCAAGAACAATTTTGTGAATTTTTTTTATGAAATCATATTTTATATAAATATATTTTCGTTTTTAAATTTATAAATGTTTTTTATTATACATGTTATTTGGAAAAGAAAAGGATACTGGATTAAAGTTCTTATTAAAAAAATATTTAAATGAAATATTTTTAATTTATTAAACGTATTTCAGAAATCAACCATTCTAATAATCAACAAGAAACTAAATTCTTAGATAATAATATTATAGAGATATGACAACCACAAAGCTTATATCATCAAATCCATCAAGAATGAAGATTAAAATCTAACGGCTGTAACTAGACTGAGCAGTGTACAATCGATTAAGCCGTCCCCTTCTGTATCTCCAAGCCACTTGAATCTGCCTAGCTGCTCGTAGCCTCCAATATGGAGATTCGTACCTTATGGCCCCTTGCACTCTATAACTGCATATGATTCTAGAGAAAGAGCTCATGACGTCTTCAAGATCTGCTACACTGAGCGAAAACGCATCCACATGTGTCAAACACCTAACATTTCTGTTGCTAAGCAATCCCTGTGTTTTAATCATTGTCCGAATCCCACCTGGAAATTTTCAAAGACTAATCAGTTCTCAGATGCAGTGTTATCTTAAGTTTTACTCTATGTTTCCAGGTTTTAAGCCAAAAACATTGAGAGGTATGAGCACATAAAGTCAGAAAGGATGTACCAAGGTTATAAGTAAATCGTTCGAAGCACCAAGGGAGAACTTCTTCACCACAAACATCTCCCTCTGATAAAAGAAGAGCAGAACTGTCTTCTCCAATGCTCTCCATTTCACCTCTTACTATGAATACCATTGTATCTACCACATGTCGTCGCTGCAAGACCGTGCTACTCTCTATGTAAGTCCTCAGTTTCAGCTTCTCACGGATGGCATCAAAGAATGTATCACCCAGCAATGAAAATATCCTTACCTGCAAACTCATTAACCCCTAATTAACAACAGAATAATAGGGGAATGGACTCTGACGTTTACCTTCTTGAGAAATGCGAAGAGGTGTCGTCCTATATCTCTTTGAAGGTCATCAGGCATACTACCAAAGAGCAATTCTTCGTTAACTCCTCTTGTAACAAACCAGTTGAACTGCTCAGCCATTCGTACCCTCCTTAAATAAAAAATAAAGAAACAACTATTTTCAGTTAGCTTTATAGCTAGTGACATAACAAAGACTGGGACGACTTAATTCTTCAGAATTCAAATTGAGAAGCAAAGTTTAAGAGGTAGAGTCCACATACGTTCTTATACCTTCTGGAAACCGTCTAGATCTCATCCATTGCTCCGCTTCATGCTGTCTCATCGTCTTTTCCAAATTCCTAAAGGTGGGCAAACAGAGTCAACGGAGTACTTTTTTTTTTTTTTTTTTTACTTTTAGTCATTTAGAGACCACACATCATGTCGTTGAGATATCTTCTTTTGTAGAACGATGGGAGTTATTTACCTTCGTCCGACAGCCAGAAGGTAGTTCTGCATATGACCAATTAAAAATGCGAAAAGCAAAAGCCCCAGTATGACAATGGTCATAGTAAAGAAGATCTCCGAAACCGAGTAACTTGGGACTTGGTTTCCAGCAAGCGTGCTGATTTGCTGTTGAAAATAGTAAACAATTGACAATAACTCAGAGTTCCACATATGTCAACCAATGTAATCTAGCTGAACAGTTTTACAATACATCTGCTATGGAAAACTTGAAAATTACCTGAATACCCCAAAAAAGAGAGTAGCTGTATCTTGTGATCAGACTAGCTTGATTGGTGAGATTGACTGCCTTCAAATAGGAAAACCATCCTCTCGAAAACAATCACTCACATTTTCTCTCCACGCAATTAAGGCTATATCGCTACTTCCACGACTACAATCTATTAGTTTTCTGCATGCATGATCAGAATTACTGCATGCATCTCGAAGGCATCGCTTAACTTTCTGCGCGAGACAGGAGGACAAGTGTTACGGCAATTACCATGAACAAGCAATTTTTCCAGGATCATCAACCCACCGAAAAGCCTCATACTCGGGAGTTACATAGGCCAATCGGAACTGCAATAAAATAAGAAAGAAGAAGCATTAAAAGCCAACAGATTCTCTTATAACAAAATGAAAGCAAAATGAAACACACCTGAATCAGAATGTTTACAGAGAATAAAACATCTGTTACACTCCTAACAGCTACAAATGCATAAGCCATCGGCCAATCGATCATAATACATCTGTTGTTCTGAAGTATGAAAGATGGTGGTGGTCAAGCGCAAGAATACAAAACATGAGAAGCAAAAGAGTGATATCTCATACCTGTTTGACTAATGTGAGGAAGATGAAGAGGGGGATCTAACAAAATAGACAACTTGCAGTAAGGGAAAAGAATTTAGTCCAGCTCTTAACAAATTTGGAGTGGGGATTCATGATTTCAGGTAAGTATCTATTAATAGATGCATGTAGCGGATCGCCTATTCCGGCCTTTAGCATCATCACCCATAGCTTTAGGGAAAAAGCAAGATAAAAGAAAAGACTCAGATGTTTCAGCAACACTTTTTTTGTTACTGTGTGAAGTAAGAAATCAATAGAACATACAAAGTCAAGAACGACAGAAGCTTTGGAAGTGGGGATTTGGGCAGCTTTGCGGTTGTAGTAAGATGGGGAAGTGGTACAGTAAGGATCATTACACATCCCTAATTTTTCAGATCTCAAGAGGTGTTGATGTTTGAAGACCAACTCGTCCTCTGAATTTTTGTGTTCGAGAGTACCAAAAGAAAGATACCCATGCCGAGAGGAGGAGGCACCAACGGAATCAGAAGAACCACCACTAGGAGGAGGAGGAAGATGAAAGGGAGGTTGAGTAGAGGAAAGAGGGTCACTCATTTGCACTAATGGAGGCCGTCTCTGGGTTCCAAGAGAACTTGTGTAGCCTAAAACAACCGCCGAGTTGTGGAATCCATCAATGGTGGAAGAAGTGTTTTCTAGGGAAATGCTACGTGGCCTGGAAGTGAATGGCCTAGTACTATATGATGATGATGATTTGTCTGAAACTGGAAGCATGGGAACATCATCATTCTCGTCCGGAGAAGACATCAACACAAAACCTTGGCCTAGAAAAAGGTTTCAAGAGGAAAACAAAGAGACCAGCAAGAAAGAAAGAAAAAGCTAGGGCATAAGTGAAGCAGAGACAATAAAGAGTTATGGAGAATTGAAAAGGAAGTAGATGATGACTTGAGTAATTGAGACAGGGTATTTTATAGACGAGTCAAGCAAGTGGAGTATTTGTTATTATTAGTTGATCGATAAACTAAAGAAAAGTATTTTTCAAAAAAAAAAAAAAAAACTAAAGAAAAGTATGTGCATTCGAAAAGAAAAGCCACGTCGAGATATATTTTTTTTTTAGGTCGAGACATTTTGCGAAGACTGACTTTTCATTTTATAGTTTTCGTTTTATAGTCAGTGCGTGCTAAGCCAATTTTTGAAAAAAAATATTTTATTCTATATATATAAAAGAGATAAAGATCAAAATAGACCTAAAAAAGTTTTTGTCCCAAAAATAGCACTCAAAGAGAAAAATAACCAAAATAGACTTTATTAAAGAATGTAAATATATATTTATACATTTGTGTTAACTAATCTAAACTTAGGGTTTAGAGTTATGGGGTGAGGGTTTTGGAGTTGATTTTTAAAAATTAAAAAAATTTAAAAATATGAAAAATTTCAAAATAAAAAGGTCTATTTTAGTCATTTTTTCTTTTAAGTGCTATTTTTGTGACAAAAACTTCAAAAAGACTATTTGAGAGATTTGCCCTATATAAAATGATTGAAAGTTATAAACACAGTTCATATATTGCAATTTTTTGTTGTCTAAGAAAAGATTATTACAATAAAAGTTTATAGTTCATTATATAATTTTCTGTTCTATAAAAAAGTACAGTATAATTATTTAAATATACATATAAATGTATTTTAATCGTATTTCCTACTACATCTATAACGTGTAGCATAAAATATAATGTGAAATTAATTTTTAAGCATAAAATTAATTTAGAAATAAATTAGTAAGCGATGTAAACAGTAACAGAATTTGAAAGAGGAAAATACATATATAAATAACAGAACACATATAAACCAGGCAGAAGCTCCAGCCTTAGCTGCATCCACTCTCTCCCACACAAAAGGATCAAACTCCCCACACATATGTCAATAGGAAAGTTCGGTCCCAAGAAAAACGGTATAGCCATCGCCGTAGGAAGATGATAACTTCATTTTTTATTTGACTTCCTTTTTAGTAATGTTAAAGTTTATCTCCAACATACCACACATCCATTGCTGTTCCTATCACTTGGCTTATGAACATAGACCTTGGTGATGATAAAATTAGGTAATCTGTTTTGAAATCCTGTGTGAGATCAGAAGCTGTGGAGACTATGTTCATCATTACACCACATGCTGCTAGACCTGCCAGCCCAAGCACCGATTGTGAATATGGCTAGCTTTCCATAAGTTGAAGCTAAAGACCAATCTGTGAGTCCTGCTCCTGCTCCATACGCGTTGCAGAAGGCTAAGACAAGCGCGCAGATGTAGATGACTAGAATGTAATACCATCTTAGCTGATGGAACATGTGAGGGAGTATAGTTGTAGATGTTGCAACTACTATGATGCATCCTTCCTCAGCAACCCAAGTAGGGATTTGGTCTTTGAGGAAGAATTTTAGGGCATCATTATCCCTAGAATCCCAAAATGGGGTTCTTAATTTTTTTTGATTAAAAACAAAATATTAAAAAAATTAAAAACGAACCAATTGCGGGTTGCCACGTGTCAGTGGGGTCCGCAAACAGTGTAAGAAACTCTCTAAAACCGGTTCTTATTTAGTAGTTTTAAGAAGCGGTTCTTGCACTGTTCATGGACCCCACGTGTCAGTGGGGCCCGCGAACAGTGCAAGAACCCCTCTTAAGAGCTTGGGATAATGATGCTCTTATACGACGTTGGTCATCATAAGATTGTTTTCGACTATATGGAGAAGCAGTAGGTTCTTCTTCGTTGGTGAAGGATGTTCTTGTAGAACCTCGAAGCTGTACAAATAGTCCTGAATTTTTTTTGGCAGTAATTGCATAACACATGTCTATGTTCTTCTTAATTCTTGTATAGTGATCCCATACTTCTGATTTTTTTGGGAGAAGCTTTTTAATTTTACTTGGCTAAGAAGTGGCAACCACTAGCTGCTGGAATTTCTTTCCTCTTTGCTGAAGTGGCATCAAGGTAGGAATTCGAATCCATCTGCCACAATAAAAATCAGTTCATAAACCACATAGATAGAAGAAAT
>CAJHQQ010002401.1:0-65715 GCA_905132885.1 Moricandia moricandioides
TATTTTGGAAGTCACATATTTAAATCGAAATATGTGACTGAAGAATTTAAATTTGCGACTTCTAAATATTTACTAGTTGTTTTAACCAATAAATCAAAAAAAATTATTGGTACATTACAAATCTTATTTTTAACGTTTAATTATCTACTACATGAGTGCGTATTGTGTTAGAAAAGGAGAAAATTTCTCCCAAAAGATTAGTTCTAAGTTACATGTTTAAATTTTATTATAGAAAAATTATGGGTTTAGGGATCTATAACTTTTAATCTTAGTACGATTTGAAGTGATTTCACATGCTGTTAAATTAAAAAGTTTCTTACCAAACAACTAATTTTAATTCTATATGTGGATGGGTTATTTCTGTGTACGAAACTAATCATCGTGCAATGAACCGTAGGCTTCTAACATTGGGTCTACTCTGGCTTTGAAGGCCCATTAAGTAAAACTATTATTGATCAATCACGAGTCAACTTGAATCGACGCCGTTCTCTACACCGGCGCTTCGGACCTTCGTTGCACCATCTATTTCCTTCACTGAATGTTAATATTTTCTCACTGTTTCTACTATGAGACCACGATAGAAGCGTCAATGGAGATTTCGTCTGCGTCAAGGCTCTATCTACTTGTATCGCCGTCTGACTTTAGTTTTTCTGTTTCTTAAGGTACACGTTTGAGTTCGAGAGACCCAATGATTGTCCAGATACCTAGGTATCCGTTGGTTAGAGACTGAGAAAGATGTCGTGTTCTTCCTCGAGAAAGTGTTGTAAACTCTGTATTTGTTTTTTTTTTTAAAGTATTTTTATTGATTTATTTTTTGTCTGGCCATTGATTATGTTTTGGTTATAGCTTGATATGAACTGGCAGATAAAGTCATGTGCTACTACAATAATGTATCTTCAGATATCTGAATAATAAATAACATAACATAATCAATAAAACCAGCCTTGTTGATTGCTATGACTAACACTAGTTTAATCAGAGGATAATAAACAATGTTTAAGCCCGTCTCTTAGAAATTTAAAACCGATCAGCACGTCTTTGCCTCCATTAGCCTTCTCTTGAATGTCCTTTTGTTAGCATTGTTAGTCGTTTCCACATGAAAAGTTAGCTGATAGAGTACTAATGGCGTCTTTTCTGCGAGTTATTGGTAAGTTCTTTTTGTGATCATGTTTGATAATGGAGTAACACATTCAAACTTTCATACAAGAGTCTACATTGATCATTGTCTAGTCAAAACATGTTCATCATGTGCCTTTTAATAACAACCCTTGTATGTTTTGGTTTATTGATATATATATTTTTTTTCATCATTCAGTTCTATCATGGGCTTTTACTGTTGCTTGGTTTACCCTCTGGATGTTAATGATATACTTAACGGACGCGATGAAGCTCAAGTTCACAGACGCAGCTGCAGTTGTGAATGTGTTTGCTGGTGTATCAGCTGTTGCTCATCTTGGCATGCAGTTCTTAGTTGATGCATTTATTGGTCACTTTTGGATGCTCTGCCTCTCTACTTTAGCATTCAGTTTCGTAAGAACTTAGACATCCTCTCAGCTTTGGTTTTTGTGATATGGTTTTGCTCTTATGATCTTTGGTGTTTAGGGTTTCGGGTTCTTGGCAATATCAGCGTCACCAATACCTTCTGGTGATGGACAAAAGGGGCTATTCTACGTTGCCCTAGCCATCATATCCGTTGGTATATTTGGACGGTCAATCTCGTTGGGAGTTTTTACAGAGGACCAACTAGAAGACAGTGGGAATCCAGCTATGCTCACTAGCTTTGTCATTGGTAACGTTGGGAACTTTTGTTTCCATTACTTGCTGCTACTGCACTTCCGCAGATAAGTCCTTGGTTTGTAAGATTTGCAGTCCCTGCTGGCTGCGAGGTTTTAGCAATGCTGATTTTTCTGTCTGGTGCTTGTTCATACAAACGGGAGCAACCTCGTGGGAGTCCTTTGACAACAGTGTTCCGAGTCTTCTCTGCTTCTGCTTCCAAAATGTCTAGTGGATATCAAAACAACTCAAACCAGCTCTATGAAGAGACCGAGTGTGGTCTTGATATGACTTCCCACACAAGTAGCTTGAGGTTTGATACATGTTTAATGACTTAACTCTTGTGTTGTTTATGTATGTAGTTCTTGATTCTTGGTTTGTCAAACTCAGGTGCTTGGACAGAGCTGCGATGATACTCCAAACCGAGCCCTTGGAAAAGCAGAGGGACAACAGATGGAGACTTTGTAGGGTGACAGAAGTGGAGCAAACTAAAAGCGTGATACGCACGGTTCCTTTGTTCACGACATCTCTTATCTCAGGGATTGTTTTCTCCCTTGGTAACACTTTCTTCCTCGAACAAGCAAACCATTTGGACTCCAAGTTCGGATCCTGGAACCTCCCTCTCCCACTCCTCTTGCTCTCCAGTGAAGCTGCAAGGCTAGGATCTCGAGAATTATGCGTCATGGCTGCAAAACGTAACGCCAAAGCACAAAAACAAGCCAAAACACCATATGGTATACCAGTCTCTATCATCCTATCGGTATTCTGCTGCGCCATAGCTGCACATGTTGAGTCCATGAGGCTCAAAGTGGTTAGAACTCAAGAGACCGTCTCCATGAGTGTTTTCTGGCTGCTCCCGCAGTACGTTCTTCTCGGTTCAATCACAGGGATCTACGAGAACAGCTTTGCGCTTTACCTAGAAGAAACAGTCCCTGAAGAGTTGAGTCAATACATGGTTTTGTTTAACGTGGGTGTGTGTGGGGTTGGAATCATGAGCAATATTGCTCTTGTTAGTGTGGTGGGTAGAGTAAGCGGAGGCAAATGGTTTCAAGACACTATAGATAAGAGCCGGTTGGATAATTATTATTGGGTGTTAGCAGTTTTGAGCGTGTTAAATCTCTTGTTGTATTTCTTTGTAACTTATAGGTACACAATGTGCCACACAAAAGATGGTGGAGCACAAGAAAATGATCGATAAGCGATAGATTTTTGTGTGCTTCTGAATTTCATTTGTGTGATTATGTTGTGGCTTTGTAAAAAAAACGGCAAGCTACGTTGCTCAGTGACTCAGTTTTGTGTAAAGTAAACGGCATGATGTGTTAATAGTTGATAAGTGATTCCATGCCTTCTATCTTCTTGATTTGAAGTGTCCAAAAGAATCAGAAGTTTTCAACACCATATTCTATGCCACACCAGTCACCTCTTTCCTTCATCCCAACTTCTCAACCAGTCTCTCGTCTCGACTCTCTAATAATAATACAAACAATACTAAATGTGCAACTAAACCTCTTGGCACATAGATAAAAACCAAGACTAACTTTGTTGGTTGATCTATCAGAGACTAACTTTAAAATTAATCTAATAAACTCTCAAGGACTTTTAAGAAACCGAATAAAGTAGGGTTATGCTTAACATGTGGAAAATCAAATCAAATCAAATCTAACATTATGGAAGTGAGGGATTACAAGAATAATTAAGAATCAATGGTCTTGCTTCAAAGTCGAATTTGCAATCATATGGAGACTTATCGTATTACTTACCAAAGGCATCAAAATGGAACCCACCAAACATCAAATTTAAAGAACAAATTCACCAATAATTTGAAAAATTATGCATATATATTTCTGTTGTTACACAGTAGGGATATTGGTCGTGGAATATGCATAATACTTAAATTACTAGGATCTCCACAATGTGATATAGAATAATGTAAAAAAAAATCAATTCACGCATTACTAATTAATTATGAGTTGGAAGTATATAATGTTGACATGATAACAGATATAACCAGTTCGAAAAATTATATATAGCAAAAAGTAAATATTCACATTTAAATATACGTACGAAATTTAAAATATAATACGCAAGTAGTGTAATAATCCAATATACTCCCTACTATAAGTTAAGAAGAAGTCTTATGATAATTTACATAAAGTCCCAAGGTGAAGCTATAAAATTGGCAAGTTGGTGTGGAACAAAAGCATATTAATCATTATGGCTTTTTGTTTATAGTCTCCTTTAGGCTCTCTATAGATTCTCATTCTCTTGTCAACTTCGAACTTAGAAAGTCATTTTGAATAAAATAATTGGGAAAACAGAGTATTTAAAAACCATGTTTCGAGTAGAGATTTGTCAGAACAACAAGTTGTAATTTTAGACTAAATAAATGGAAACCCACTTTACATATAAACTTTAAGATTTCTATTCCTAAATATATAATTAGTTCCAAGCTACCGCACCCATTTAAAACTGTGTTTTATCTTGTGAAAAAATCTGTTCTAAAGAATTGATTACATGATAATAAACTTTGTCCTACAGGAATATATGGTCTTACGGGCTTAGCATTGATTGCTTTATTTTCTTTAATTTTACATTTGATGTACTCTATCTAGTTTTAGTCCACTTTAATAAGACACATATTATTAATTGTAAAATACTCCTTCCGTTCCATATATTTAAAAAAAAAATCGTTTCATAGATATAATTTTTTTTTGTTTTCTGTGAAAATATTATAATTTTTTAAAATTTTTTTAAATTTTGTTGAGTTATCATTGGTTTATTAAAAATTAAAAATTACAGAAAACGATATATTTATTATAATGATTTAATGTATTTTTTTAATATGTGTAAAAACAATAAAAATCTATTTTTATGAAACAAATGGAATATAATAAAGAAAAATAACTATAATTATTTATTAAGAAAAAATCCATCAATAATGGGCAAAAATTGTAAAGTCTACAGGACACAACAAATCACGCATGACACAACATAGAAGATTGTAATAAGCAATTTGAGCTCACAAGAGTTCCAAATCACACAAACACAAAAAGCAAAGCTAAGCACTCACCGATTAAAATAACAAAAACCTAGTTAATTTGCTAAAATCTCGTTGAATCAACCACAAAAATAAACAATAAATGTCTCGAAAAGAAACATAAGAGCAGCTATATTTTTTTTTTGTATATGCACGCCGATCAATAAAAACAAAAAGAGTAGAAAATTATTAATGATTAACCTCACCGAGATCTTGACCTTGTGCTACATTTGGAGATACGCATTGTACGATTCAAACTGCGATGCGTTTAGAAAACTCTGCTCCTGCAGTTTTGCCATGTAAGGCGTTGACGACATTCCAAGGAGCGTTTCTTGAAACGCGTTTTGATTGTAAAACGCAGCCGAAGTTTCATCGTATATCGTTTGACCTTCCCACTGATGATCCGAAGCCTCCCGCTGACTTCCTCCTAGTGACGGCGGTGAGCATGGCGCATTTGCCGTATCGGCGGTTGCGGCGGCATCAGGAGTGTCTGGGATGTTAACGGTGGTGATATCATGGATGCTTGAACGGCGTTTGTCTTTGCCGCCGTTGACTTGCCTTATAAAATACTTCTGAGCGTGACTAGCGACTTGCGTTGGCGTCCGTGTGGTCACGAAGTTTCGAGCTATGTTTCTCCAATCGCCCTTTCCATATTTTTTCAGACCCATCAAAAATTGTCTGCGTATTTATTAAACCAAATCATGATCAAACCAAACAGAGTCTAACACATAATACCACTAATCACAGACATCAACTTCATATAAGAAAAAAAAATTAAATTTCTTATATTAATGTTTCATGTGCCATTAATACGTATGATGTAATGTGCGTGACTGCGTGAAGAAATTAATTAACCCCACCAAGATTCAATTAAATCATGTTACACATCAAATGCATACAAGAAAGAAGCAAGATTTCATCTGCTCTGTATATAGTTAATTTACCATGGATTCATAATCTTAAAACATGAATGAATTGTTTAATCAAAGTCTTATTCTAAAAGTCGTTTAAATTCATTAAAGTTTGGTTTGAAAAAAGTCATACTATAGATCTAAAAAGATATTATCTATAATTTTTAAAAATTCTAAGTCAAGTCCTAAAAGTCGTTCTAGAGTTATAAAAACAAAAGTAACACTATAATAATTATTTTGTAAAAGTAAAACCGATGGAATATAAACATGTATCTACTACTACTAATATGTAACGTACGCACTAAGGATGCATTTTGTGTGTTGGTGGATGACTGTATTGTCTTGATTAACTATAGAATATAAATAATTATAAAAGCATAGTTATAATGCGTATCTTTATACGTATATACATAAACACGTTTCCAAGAAAAAGACGTAGGTAACGTATGTGCAAGTGCAGGGTCCAAATCTATAGAGGAAAAGCATTGACGTTTATGTTGTTACCTGTGTTCTTCTTCTGTCCATGGAACACCTTTCTTCCTTTCATGCTCAGCTGCTCTCGCGGCGGATCCTCTCTTTTCTCCGGCGGCGGCGAAGTAATATCCGTTCATGTTAAACCCATTGTTTCCAGCGTCGTAGCCTCCCCAATCTAGCGTGAATGAATCTGAGGCGTAACCAGGGATCGGGATAAGACCAGCCTCGATGTCGCTGACATCTTCCTCTAGCTCTCTGTATTGTTTGATGACATCTCCGACTGTTTTTCCGGGGAGCATAGCTGCGACTTTGAACCATCTGTCGGGAGTGTCTTTGTCGTAGAAGGCTAAAGCGTTTTCGAACTTCTTGTTTTCTTCAGCTGTCCACTTGGCTCCTCTGTTCTCTTGGAACAACCAGTTTGATGTCTCTAAGTATGTTGCTGGTGACATAACTTCTAGTCCTCTGCTCATCTTCTTCTTTTTCAACGGTTCTTGATTGGAGTTAAAGAACCAAGAACAGAGATTTTGATTGTGTATCAATGGTGGAACTCTAAGAGAGAGAGAGATGGGGACTTTGATCTATCAAAATGGCATTTTTTCAAAAGGAATCTGAGAGAGAAAGAGAGATGATAAGCATCTAATAAGATAAGAGAATCTAAAGGAGGAGAACAATAAGAGATGCTTTTTTTTTTCCAGACTCTAAGGACAAGAAGAAGATTAAAGATTCTGTTTGTGAGTGTTGTTGTCTGAACGATAAACACCTTTTACCAAAACCAGTTTCTTATTGCTAGATCCGAATCTAGAGAAGATAAATAAATGAAGAAAAACAGAGGATCTCACATGAGAGCAATGGAGAAACTCAGGTGGGCTGAGAACATTAAAGCTGAGAAACTGAACAAAAACCTTTCTTCCTTCTTCTTTCTCTCAAACTCTCAAGTAGTAGAAAAGGGAAGAGAGAGAGAGAGAGAGAGAGAGAGAGAGAGAGAGAGAGAGAGAGAGGAGAGATGTATGAAACAGGAATGATCTGAGAGTGAGAGATGAGTTAAAAAGCTGTTGAGCTGTGGTTGTCTATGCCTATGTCCCATACAAAGTTTTCTGAGCCTTTTAATTATTATATTTATATTAAGATCTACTATTTTTGCAACTTTTTTTAATTGCTTCACTACCTAATGGAGTATACTAAACGTTCTTGGGATAAAAACAAATTATTCTATCTACAGAAAAAAAATATTTTAACAATTTTCAATGTTATGATACAATAACTTTGTTAGTATACATAAAGTTACTTAAACTAAAACTATTAATGCTATAAGATGAATGTATTTTCTCTAAACATGCGTGTAAGTTGTAACAAATGGAAGTTTTGATGAATTTTATGATGCTCAAGTCATATATAAAACGATGTTACTGTTGATTTATAAATCATGAAATGGTAACATTTTTCTGTAATTTCTTAGGTGTGTATTCCACATCAACAGAGTATTATTAGGTATTACTATATTAAAAAGGTGGCATTTCAAAATGAGATTAGTTGCTATCAAACATTCTTTTTAATATTTTCAGAATACATATTCATTCAATCAACCAATAAACACTCATCGTTGTATAGTCTGTGATCCTATCTGTGATTGGCCTTTACATAATATAAGTAAAAGACATGTGTCGTCGAAGAGGCGATCACACGTGTAAAGATCGCATTTGTTTTCAAGGAACTTTTGTTTATTTATTTGTATGGTTTCAGGACCGTTGATTGATTTATTCTAATCCTATTGGTTAATGCATTTGTTATGTGGAAGCAAATAATAATATGACTCTTAATGGGACAGATATTTTGCGGCTTAGTTGTTGCCTAATTATAGGTCAAAGACGTTTATAGAAGAACCAATCAGAGACTCAGAGGAGACACACAAACGAGGAGCAACCTTCATTGGCTAGCAACGGTTAAAAAAGTAAGTATTTTAGTAGTTTTCCATGGTGTTGACACTTGACCTTTTGGGCACATGAGTTGTTTGTTTGCATAGTTATTGAGATGCTTTATTTTATTTTTCTGTTTCATAATTTGGTAACAGTATATTTCTGGACCACAGTTATGATAATATAGAAAATGGGAGAATGTGGTTAAATGTATATTTTGAAATTAGGATGCTAGGAAACATGAAACAGCATTATTCTACTACGAACCATGCTTGTATACGAAGATAGACACTAAGACACACATGTTTAGTCTCAATCCAAAATACTTATACAAACTACATAAAGCTTATTTAGCAAAGAAAAAAAAAAGACAAACTACATAAAGCTTTGAAAAAATCTTACACTAGTTGGCTTTTTTTTTCCCTCTGATAATATTAAAAATAACTTGAAGGATTACATGGTAAAATACGATGATGAGATGACATAACACCAGTTGGCATATATAAAAGAGATTTTTTTATCTAATCCTGCTAATAAAGTAGTAATGAAAATGTAGTGATCATTGCACTACAAGAAAAAGAGAAATTTCCAACGGCCATATCCGTTAGAAAATGATTAGAAAAGACATGTTCTAACGGTTTTCCTGACGGAATCGACCGTCAATTCTATTTTGTAAGAAATAGCCAACCTGTCGGAAACCGTTAGAATTTTCCAACCGTTTTTGACAGATTTTTTCGGTTGAAAATTGCTTTATCAGTCAAGATCGAAAATCTATTTTTTGGATGCTTAGCAATTTTAAAATTTATATGATTGTTATATATATAGTTTAGGCATTACCATGATTTTACTGTGAATTTTATTATACAATTATGATACCTTGCTTAATTTCTTGATTTAACCACAACCATCTTTTTTTTCTAATACCAAGGGTACTCAAATCGATTAGTAAATGTTTGAGTGTCATAACTGCGTATCGAAACTTAATCAATTAACGTATGAAACATATAATCATATGATGATATTTTGACAACATCTAAAATTCCAAATGAAGGTTTGTCAATTACGGGCTATGAAATAAGATTATCTCAATTCTCCTCACTTTGTTCTATTTTATTTTACCTTTTACAACTTCATCCAAATAATTATATTTATTTATAATTGATAAGATTTATGCATTATTTGAGACACTTAGGAGTGCGATTATATATATATATATATATATAATATAGATACTGAAATGCTCATTATATTCATCCTTCAATTGTAACTCATAGTCTCGTATCGTGGGACAACACTTGCTTTTCTGTGTCACTAATCAATTTCTTATAACAAATAACCAGTTGTGAATTATATAAATGGGTTAGGTAGCTTAAGTGACCACGCCATGACAGACACAATAATTCTCAAAAGTGATTTTATTAATTATAGTTAATTAGCGGTATATTATTCGAGGATTCAACATATAAGTCGAATTTGATATACGGATTAAGTCTCATACACTGCGTTGATGTTCGAGTTTGTATACGTTTTCTGTGACAAAAATATGTTTGACTACAAACTTATGTTTTGGTATATATGATCGTACATGCCTATTTATTAAAATAAGATAAATATTATTGTTCAATACAACTTAGAGTTCAAAATTAATCTCGTCGGTTATGTAAAACATCCTATAATTCTAATTAAGATCCCAGCCTTCGTTTTCAGTCTAAAAGTTTCATGCAAATTCGATATCATCTAGAGATGAGGCCATGCATAAAGTATTTGGAAGATAGCTCTATGTACATATAAACAGACGTTATAAGAAAGGAAAAAGGCTTTTTTTTTACAAAAAAAAAAAGAAAGAAAGTAAAAAGAATCCCAAGTTAGACTTCAAACTTTATAAATTATGGCCAACTGGACTCAGATTCATGCATTTTTTTTTTCTTTCAGTTTACCATTCATGCAAAAGTAATTCATTGGACCGACGATAAGCTAGCAAAGAGCTTCCCTTCGCAATATATATAGTTTTAATAAGAAGCGCCAGAGGTTTTCAATTAAAAGTTCATTAAATTAGATATTTGATGTTTCTCCACATCTACAACTCTTTAAATATCAGAGTTGTTTAAGTAAAATGTCGGAGTTGTTTGTCCACCACTCACACCTAACACACGATTATATATTTTTCTAAATATTAATAGGGTAATAAAATATTCAGTAAAGTTATTATACGTTGGTTTTTAAATAGGAGTGGTGCTAGACAATGACTGGTTTTGTTATGAATATAATTATCGTAGAGTTTCCTCAAATGGAAAGCATCTCTTATTTCCGAATGAGTACATTTTTTTCTCCCGAATAATTTATTTGCCTTTGATCTATATTTTTTCCGACCCTTTGATATATTTTTTCTCACATTTAATTATATTTTAAATTTTATCTAAATACAGATCTCCAACCTTTCTAGGTTTCTTTCCTATATTTTGGTAGTATTCCTAATGGTTTAGCTCATCGTCTTGTCATCATTGCGATGATATATATTTAAAACCCTGTACGCAAATTTTTTTTAAAAAATTGTCCCTACACTTTTTATTTGATTAGTATTTTCTTCGGTAGCTAAATATTAATCCATTTGAAGTCTATATATTATAACTGTGCGGCCGAAATTTTTCTTTTGCTTCACTTTTCTTTTATGATATCTTGTGTCAAATATATTCCACAATATGATGAGAACTAATTAACAATAGTTGTAGTTTACTTTTTTAATGTTGTAATTTAGTTATACATTTTATAGTTAATAAATGAAATGTGATGAGTCGACAAAAAAAACACACACAAAAAAGATTTTTGCACTTTTCATGTCAAAATCTGGAATCTTAAGTTTTTGTTTTCTTCTCAGTTGAAATTTTCTATAACTAGCAACATCAACTTAATTATTCAGTCTCTCATGATTTCACTATATATAAAATGGACAATCAAAAAATATATAAACTAACTAATAGTAAAAGTAAACGAGTAATATAAGACCATATTATTAAGGAAAATATATTCTATTAATCTGAAAATGTTGGTAGACAAATACATATCAAATTACTATACAATAACAAAATAACTTTTTAACATTATATGTAATATAGAATTCAGATATGGTCATGAACCCATTATTTTTAAAAGTTGGTTGTATTTGTGACAGCAAAACAACTGAGGTACATTTCGTAATATAAAGTATTAGGAATAATTAAATGATGGGCAACAAAAGAACGACACGAAGTTGGCAGTAAATAGGAAGCAGTGGCGCACAGTTTGACCCACCGGAGCGACAACAAGAAGAGTGCGAGCGTGCCAGTAAGGCTTCCACTCATAATGCGCTCCACACGCTTTTGTACATTAGTGGCTTTGCACAAATCATTCGCTTTCTCTAATTTGTTTATTACTTCTTGTAATGTATAAATATTTTATTCTTTCTATTATAAGTTGGAACCCATACTTTACGTTACAAAATTTGTCAATTCTAGAGGTGCCAAGAAAATGACAGGGCTCTGATACTTTCCATTTAAATTTTCTTTTGTTGTAGTATGGGATACTATTTACTCTGGAAAACAATAGAGAAACATATAATTTCACTGAAATCCTTTTAAAAAAACATATAATTTCAGGAACAAAATAAACCTTTATTATAAATAGGATTACTTTAATTTTGCGTGGATAATACTAAGAATTACATGCTTAAATCACTGCAACTCCAAGAATTGTGTAAATATTAATAGATTTTAACACTCATTACAATACGAAAGTTAGAAGTTGAAATTTAATCTAATCTTCAAAATCACAGGCCGTTTTGTAACATTTTCAACAGTGAAATGAAAATACAAGGTCAGTAGAAGTCCGTCTATGTCTTTACTAACAAAATAATAACCATTGAATTATTATCACTTGTTTAGATTATGATAAAATAAATACGTTTTCTTCATGTAGAATATATATGGATGTATGCAAAAAAGGATGTATGTATGTGTCTGTTATATTCCTCTGACATTACCATTAAATATTTTTCATTCTTAATAAAGTCTTGTATAAGTCTATGTATTCTTTAGCCAAAAAAATAATATTATTGATGAGCTCATTTTGAAATACTCTGAGAGAACTTTTGAGCTAGATCTGACAACAAAAGTTATTTACAAACTTTTTAATTGATTTTAACATATTTAATTAGTATGTACAACTTTATATCGATCAAAATTGTTATGAAGGTTTTGTCATTTATATATCTCTAGTTACATGGTCTCTCTCTCTTCTTTTTTTTTTGAAACTTAGTTACATGGTCTCTTTAACCGCTAAACTGATATTTATTCCGCCGCTAAAATTGAAATCACAAATGTGATCGGTTATTATATGCTTGTCTAAGGAGTTTAAAACTTAGAACTCCTAAAAACATTTGAAGAAACAGAAAAGAAAGGCTAGCTACCTAACCTAATATGTATTAAAAACTCCAGTTTCATGGCAGCACAATCGAAAGAGAAAAATAGTTAAGAAATAAACCGAATAATTGAGATGATACAACGTCGATTTTAAAAGGAGAAATATAGCCGACAAAAACAAAAATAAATAAATAAAATCACTTCTCCAAAGAGGGTGGCTCAAAGTCAAGGTCAAAAAGCTCATGTGTTTCAAGAGGCCAATTTAGATAACCATATAGTTATGCTAAAATAAAAAGATAACCAAAGAGTTTTGTTTCTTTTCTTTAATTTATCTCCACCCCTTAACCAATCAATTCATTGTTAATCCTCGTATTACCATGCACTTACCTTTGTCCCTACCCCACATGGCTATGGGCTACCTATGTAATAAAGTGTATTTTCTTGATGGTGGAGATAGATCTAATATACAATTTGGTGCGAGACTTTTTCCTTGAGGGGTATTACTTGGCACATCTGTGAGCTTTACAATGTATTACTAACATATATAATATCAGATTCCAATTTCTAAAACCGATTAAGTATGCATGGTTGAAAAAATTCTCAAGTGGTGACAGCATAAACTCATATATCTTTAAGGTCCGGTGATCTAAGGACGAAATAAAAAGTGAATGTGTAATAAAACACTTGTTGGTTCATATACAATCTATATAAATTTCGTTTAGGATAAAGTTGTTGGAACAAAAGAATATAATAAAACTCATGGGCCATATAAGAGTTGTGTTAGAGAGAATAATAATATATAATGGATTTTTGATATAATGATAAAAAAATATTGTCATAACACAAAATCTTTCTTTTTCTTCCTCTTTTATTCAAACTTTGCTTGAGCAAAAAAATGGAACCTTTTACTTTGCTCAAAAAAATATAATTTGCTAACCAAATCCACGCATTAATTCACCACTCGCTGGTCTTCTTGGACGTGGCCTTAGTTGAAGAATTTAACACTTGGGAAGATCCTTAGGCGGTGGCAAAATCGACTGATTGGGTCCTTTGCCGTTCTCCACCAAGAAAGCCATCTTTAATCCCCACGTCGTGTGTACCTCCAAGTGACAATGCATGAACCAAACCCCTATACGTCACAAAATATCAACCCATTAATTTTATAATGAAGAGAATATATAATAGTATTTGACTTGTGACAATAATAATTCTATTTTTAAATAAGGGAGAGACACAAAGCAAGTTGTAAGCTAACCATCATAGCTTGTGCAATTGCTATTTGAATTTGGAAAATGACAAAGGGAATATGATGAGTTAGATCTAAACCTAGGAGTACAAGTTCTATAGCCACTAGATTAGAATCATTTGATTAACTTGTTATTATACTGAATGTGGTGAACTTACCGGGATTATCCGCTCGGAATCTGATGACAACCCATCCACCCGATGGAACTCCGATTGTGTTCCTCTCGACCGGATCAACCAAATTAAAGTTGTTTGGATCTTTCTTGGGGTTGAAGTTACCTAATCCCCTACCAACTTCGAAGAAGTTAAAGCCATGAAGATGAATAGGATGGTTTTCCGGCGCTATAACGCCAGTATCTTGGAGAACAAGCTGCACCGTGGCGTTATAAGGCAGCTTGTAAAGCCTGGTCCCGGTTTCTGTGGCCATGTTAGTGACTGATCCTCCGCTGTAGTTGAAAACATGCGGTGGGTTCTTGGGAAAATCAGTCGTGAAAACTCCGCTAATGTTAAAGTAGTGAGCTGGAAGCAAAGCGGTTTTGGGCATAATGAATGTTACATTGTTGATGCTAGCCACGACACGGCTTCCGTTTCCGGCCTTACAAGTGGGACACGGGTTTAGCCCGAGGCCGACCGTGAAGAAGAGGTGGTGGTCGATGGTTGTCGGGACTAGGGCAGGGTACTTGTTGGAGTTAAGACTACGAAGAGAGTTTGTAAAGTTGTTGGCGACGGTAGTAGCGTTTTGCGGCGGAGGGAGAGTGAGTGTTGTTGGGGAGGAGGATAGTGTCCCGGAGTAATGAACAGTAGCGGTTGCGGTTACGTTGTCCACCGCGATGGGTGAGTCCATGAAGGGAGAAGCGGTTACAAGGTATTTTCCGGCAGATTTTGAGGTGGTTAGAAGGACGTTGGTGGTTTGACCGGGGGCTATAAGGATGGTGTCGATCTTGAACGGTTTGACGTAGACGGCGTCGACTTCCACCACCGTGAAAAGATGGCCAGCGACTTTAAAGAAGAGCTCTTCATTAAGTGCAGCATTGACTAGTCGTAAGAGATAGGTTTTGCTATTTCTTACGGACAGTTTGTAACCTTCGAGAGCAAAAAGAGGGTTTCATAATCAATTTTTGAAAAAAAATGGTATAAGAAATTAATTACCCTGAGATGGACAATTTTTTACGGGGCCGGGGTGTCCGTTGATCATGTGAGCATCAGAGACATTAGGTGCTAATCCAGACTTAATCGCCTCGTTAATGACGTTTTCAGTATCTGATTTCCACCATTCACCTGAAATTATGATGAGCGTTAGTTAGTCATGCCAAATTAACATATATTCAGTGTCACAAAAGATAACATCATTCAGTTTTAGTAGTATAAGTTTTTAATTAATACGGTGAAGTGCTCGTTCCGAACTTTCTAATAGTGGTTCGAGCAAAGAATGATTAAGGCACCTAGAACAATGACTTTCTCGTGGTCAGGCTTGGGGAACGGATAGGGAACACCACGTTTGGGGAGGATAACAATTGCACCGTGAACCGTGGCTCGGAGCCAAAGGATGTGAGCGTGCCACCAGAGGGTTCCGCGTTGGCCGGTCAAGGTGTAGTTGTATGTGTAGACTTGACCTGGCTGGATCGGGCACTGGGTTATGTAAGCTGGCCCATCGGCCCATCCCGTTCTTACTTGTCTCACACCGTGCCTGTTCTCGGTCGTCCACAGTCACCAAGAAATTAACTAATAAACTTATTAACGATGATCCAGTTGAAGATTTTGTTAGGAGCTTACCAGTGGATAGAGACGTTGTACTTGACGTGATTAACGACTTTGATGAGCAACGTGTCGTCTTCTCGTGCGTAGATTGTGGGACCTGGATATCTACCGTTCACGGTCACGGTTGGCTTGCTTGAGCATAGTCTAGTAATGTTCTTCATCACAACCTATGTGATTTTCAAACACAAATATACCCAGTAATAATTACATTGCAAAGTTAAGCAAAAGAGAAAAGGTGCATGACTACATGAGAAAAAAAAAGAAGAAGAAAAGGTACATGAGAACAAAGTCAAACCAATTTAATCATAATCATTGTAAGTTGTAACCAAAATATAAAAAAAAAGAAGTGCTTCACTTTTTGCACATTATATATCCCTATTGCATAAAATGATTGTCATGTTTAAAAAGGGGAAAACACCTGACGTGCATAACTTTGAAATGGTAATGTGTACCAGTAAAAGACTCAAAAAAATATTTACAGAAAATTTAGGACTAAAATTTCCTATATGAACGTATGCGTAAAAGAATAAGTGTCAATCATGAATGTGAATATATGGATATGTTGCGACTATTTTTTTTTGATAAAAAGTTGCAACTATTTCATATGCATGCAGAGATGGGCATGGTGCCACACATAATATGTATCTATGCATAAATATGAAATATACGTGTACATATACAGCTATGCGAGTGGAGACTCACGTTGAACTTGTAATGACGAACCATGCTCTCCGATGGAGCTGGGAACACAGACAAGAAGGACACAAGAAACAGAAACCAAACCATATGAGACTTCATCTCTCTTTCTCTTGTCCTTCTTCTTCTTTCTTCTGTGTGTTTAATATTCTTGTCTTTGTGTTTGAGAAGAGTGACTGGCTACGCAAGCTTATAAAAGAGAAAGGAGAAGGAGTTTAGAAACGAGAGAAGAGGGCGACGTCGTTTTGGTGGTAGGTCGACCCAAAATCCAACTCTTTATAGTTAAGATTCCCATTCTTGCCACAACCAATCTCCCTGACCAAACCTAAGAAAAATATTTTTTTCTTTTCTTTTCGTACCAAATTAATTGTCAAATCTCATTTATCATATGCTTTATTTTAAATATTATTTATTGGAATTTTATGTTTGAACTCTTCTGGGTTAACATGATTATTTTAGTTAACATGCAAATATAACATATATAATTTTCTTGGTCTCGAATATGCTCAATCATTTTACCTGGTATGTTAAGTTTGTACAGTATTAAATATTTGTTACTGTGATAATATTATGTAGTTGCGTTAACCTGTCTGCTCAATTCCTCACTTTAATATGAATTCACTGAAGCCCTTTTTGGCCTAAAGTCGACACATATAAGTCTTGAGATCATTCCATTGTATTTGCATGAAAAGAAATACGCGTACGTAGATAAACGATATCTCTGTAATCAGCTTACACATAAAATTATTTTTTTGTTACTAATATATATATATATAGAGCATTCGTACCAAGTACTATGCCGATTTGTCTACAGAATTAGATTAAAGATTTAAAAAAAAACAATAGGTAAACATTCTTGAGTTATATATATGTTTGCGACAGATTGATGGACCAATTATATTTATAATTTACTCACAGCTGACTAATGTTCATCTGAAAATGATAATTTATGGCATTAAAGATTCAGCATACATTACATAAGAATTACGATATAAATTTCATAGGCTTGATTTGTCTTATATATGCATTAGAAGGCTCTTGATCATCTTTATTTTATATGATCTATAGATAATGTAAATTGTTGTCAATAACGATTGTGAAAAGACTGACTTAAGATCGAGATTGTGTTATACTTTGGTGAGACGTACACGTCTGAACTAGAAATAATATTTAAAGCGACCATAAATTTTGACATTAATTTCGTTAAATGGTCTTATATATTGTTCATTTTAAGATCGTACATCTCTGTTCCTTGCGGTATACATAAAACATTTTCTGCGTTCTGCTTCACACTTTACTTACTGATTTATTTATGCCGGTGAGTGTTTATAATGGTTCTATAATAGAGATAGCCTAACTCTAATTCAGATAAAAACGAATAAAAAACTTAACCATATATTTGAATAAGTAATTAACATATGAATGGATTCACAAGTAATCTAATTGCCGGTTCAGGCTTATTATACTAGCTAGTGTCTTTATAAGAAATGGAAAAAATATTTTTTTTTTATATATATAGTTAATATGATTAATTTGTTATTCTTTAATTCGGATAGTGGATTCAATATAGTCACAAAATGTTAAAAAGTATTGTTAAAATTAAAAGTGGCTTAGAAGGTGTGTGAAGTGAGGTGGAGACTACTAAGCTAGAATGCTTAGAAACTAAGACAGTAAACTATTTGAGAAATGGCTTTCACGTCGTTGTAAACAATGACCCAACAAAGACAGCCTCTCTCTCTCTCTCTTCTTACTTGGGTTTGTTTCAAAGCTAAGGCTACATAAGAAATGCGTGTCACTTTTACCGTTTTGGGCATACATAAGATATTAGATATGTGTGGAATGGAGATAGTAGGAACCTAAGATATGTTCTATTTTTACTCATTTGTGGTGGACATGGTTGAATCTAAGATTCAAGAGTTCTAAACATTTATTTAAGAAACTTTATTTTTGTAATTTGGAAACCTATTACTATATAAAAAAACCTTTAAAAATTTAGGAGACTAAAACTAATATTTCATATGAGTGTGTCTACATCTGACTTTGATGGTCTAATCGCTTATATTATTATTATTATGTTTTTTTTTGGTACAGGAGATATTGCACTTAAGCACTTAATCCGACAGATGATTTGATGAGTTGTCATGGTTTAAAATTGGTAAAGTGTCAATATCTTTCAAGTTGTAGTTACTTAATTTGTTATTGTCATTTCTCAACAATCTTTGAAAGGTTAGATTAACATTACCGTCCAAACGACAACACAATAACAATAGAAACTTGAAGAAAATATTAATTGGAATCTAATTGTATGTCTTATCGGCTTAGACCAAAAACTGTAGCTACATTACCTGGTTAACAATTTTTTTTTCGGGATAAATGCTGGGGTTAAATCCATACATTTTGACCCCGCAAAATGGGATTATATTTAGTGTATTCTATGTATATTTAATTTTATATTTATTTATGATTAAATTTATATATATTATTATTTCAGTTTTTTAAAATGAATTTAGTTCCAAAACATCACTTATTTTATAATGAATTATTCTTAACTATAGAATTTCTACTAGAATCGACAATATTCAAAGCTTTAGGCTGAGCAGCAGAAGCATTTTTTAATTTATTATGAGGTCACATAGTTCTAACGGAGGTATAAATCACTTTTGTAGATGTAATATTTGTTAGAATAGTTTTAATTTATAGATATGATTAATATATATTACTTAATTATATTCAAAAAGTAATATGTAATTTTAATTATATTTAAATCTTGCAAGATTTCAGGAGATTTATGATTTATGACTTTAATCTATTAGAATTTTGTGTACTAATAATTTGAAAACTCGATATTATAGCAAGTATTTTAAACTTTATTTTCGGGAGCAGTTGTAATATTTGTTAAAGAGTTGTCAAAATATGCAAAATTTATTTAAAATACAATTTTGTTAGTAACAATTTTTTCATAAAATCTATCCAAACTTAATCTGAACATATATAAAACCTAAATAAGGCCCAAATAGTTGAACCCGAAAATCCAAAAATCATATGAACAAGTAACTGATTTAGTTCACTTAATGTTGGTTTGAGTGCAAAACTGGGTATCTTTTAGACAAATCTACGAATATATCAAAGGGTTCTGAACAGAAGAGTGAAAAGTGTTACTTATTGTCATGTGTGACTCAAGAGATAAAACCAATGTTCTAACAAAACAAGCCATAACAAATACAAAAAAAATGAATCCAAAGACAAGTTTGATCCAATCTAGAAATCGAGTCCCAGAAGCTAAACTAAAGAAAGCATGCTTCTAAGTTGTTGTTCCACTTTGCTATTGCTCAAGATCATGGACAGTCCTAAGAAAAGCCTCTTACAGTCTTACCAGTGAAAATTCGAATAAGAGCCTTCAAGATCCTGCGAGTTTTGTCTTTGAGTTAGTATTTGGTTTGGTTCTGTGAATGATTCAAAAGAAGGTGTTTTGTATCAAGATTATTGACTTACATACAATCTTGTGCTTCAGGCGAAGCTTGGGTTTATTATCTCTGATTTCCCGGATCCTGAACCATCTTCATCGTCATCATCTGATTCCTCTCCAGCTAGTTCACGTGCAGCTGCAAGCTCCTTCTCGAGCTCTTCTTGTTTTTCCTGCAGTCCTGACATGCTCAGAGCATCTGCTATCTTCTGCTTGATTTGCTGCTCAAGCGCCACGATCTTCTGACTCCCTTGGGTACCATCTGGCGTCTGGCTCACCTTTGCAGTCTCCACTTTCAGCAACTCCACCATGCTCTTGATCTCTGGTGTCCTCACCACCTCCTCTATCTTCTCGGTGATCTCTTGGTTCAGCTTTTCAAGCTTTTCTTGAATGTTTTCGTTCGGAACAAGGCTCTGCTCAGCTACTACATCCTTGAGATTCGGTTTCACAGCCTCCAGCTCCAGACCCATTGACTTCAACACAACCACCATCTCTGCTTCGAGCTCTCTTTTCGTCATCAAAACTTTTTCTTTCAGCTCATCACTTAACTCTTCAAAAGATGATGCCCCTGAGCTAGCAACCTCAGCTTTGACTGCTTCAACCTTGTCTCTGACCTCAGGGCGGTCCACAGCTTCCTGAAACCGCTTATTGATCTCCTTTTTCACCGAAGCAGCATCTGATGCTGCCTTGGCCCTGGAAAAGTCTTTCAACATGTCCATCTTAGATTTTAGGTTCTCGTAGTTAGGCGCTTCACTCAAACGGGTATTGAACTCTTCCTTGAGCTTCTCAATTTTCTCGATGAGCACTGGGTGCATAAGATGCTCCTCTGCATTCGCTTTTGAGAACTCTTCACGCGTTGCAGTTAGTCTTTCCTCCAAACCCATTGCTTTTGCAGCTTTAGTGTACTCTTCATCGATCTCAGATTTAAGTTTCTCAATCATCACATTAAGAACTTCACTCGAAAGCTCCCCCTCTTCTGAAGAGGTCTCCTTGGCTTTCAGAATCTGCTCCCTTAGCTTCTCAACCTCACTCTCCAGCTTCAGGCCAGTGGAGACTACAGCGTCTCTCCTCTTCATGTTGACTTTCTTCTCAGGCTCTACTGGAACACCTTCAATGAACACTCCAATCTTTCGGTACTTAGCCATCCTGTGCTTCAGCAGCTCCTCCCCATTCATTTTTCCGAATTCCTGAAGAACCACAAAACAAAGGTTAGAAAGTGGTTCTGATCAACATTATTCAAGCGTTGAGGCAAGTAACTATGCTTACACTCATGTTTTCATTGATAGCAATCTTTATCTGCTGCGATGTCCATGAAGGATCAGCATGAGCTCCACCAAGAGGCTCCTGTAAAACATGTAAGAGAGTAACTCACTGATCCAAAGCAACAAAAGAGGCTACAACAAATAGATTAGAGATAGGATCAGTTACAGGTATGATTCCATCTGCTACATTAAGCTTCACCAGCTCACTGGAAGTAATTCTAAGCTTTTCAGCAGCCTGCGTACAAGAGATTCATTCAATTATAACATAGAATATTACACTACCACTTAAACAAGTAGCAGAAGAGTGTACAGACCTCAGGAGCGGCCTTGGAAGTCTGCCACAAGATCGCTGCACAGGCCTCTGGACTATGAAAGCCAAAACAACAGACAGAATAAACCAACCTCTAAAAAGATCATATAATCGCATCCACATTGGAGGAAACTGTTTACCTAGCAACATAGAAAACTGCGTTTTCGAGCATCAACATTTTATTAGCACATCCAATGGCTAATGCACCACCAGAACCACCTTCCCCAATGACAATAGAAAGAATTGGCACTTTCAGGCCAAACATTGTCCTCAGATTGTTGGCAATTGCTTCACCCTGTTATACAAATAAGCAAAACAAAAAATTGTTTGTGCTGCAGACAAACCAGTACACTTCAAACATAAAAGACACTTCATGTACCTGTCCTTGTTCCTCGGATTTAAGGTCTGCATAGGCTCCCGGAGTGTCGATGAAAGTCACAATGGGAAAACCGTGATGGTCTGCGTAATACATCATCCGGAGTGCCTTCCTGTAACTGTTGTTGGCATTACAGAAGATTTAATCATAGTGTTGTTGACTCTTAACAATTCTATTTAACAACAAACCAGGTAAGTTATTAAAGAAAATCATACCCATGAGGAGTAGGCATCCCAAAGTTACGCATTATATTTTCTTTGGTGTTTCTACCTTTCTGGTGACCGATGAACATATATCTTTTGCCATCTATGGTTCCAATACCCGTCACAATAGCAGGGTCATCATACCCCGCCCGGTCTCCATGAAGCTCCATAAACTGAAACAAGAGTAGAGAGTCCCAATCATGAACTTACTTGATATGACAAAAAAAGACCATAGTAATGAGAGACGAGACCTTGTCAGTTATATTATGTATATGATCAAGGAAAGTAGGACGGTTGGGATGGCGTGCAATGTTCACACGTTGGATTGGAGTAAGATGCGTGTAAAGATCTTTCAACGCCTGTCTATACTTGGTTTCCAAAGTGATAATTTGCTCAGTGAAGTCCAAACCGGTTTCCTCCGCCATCTTCCTCACCTGCATACACAAAGGGCCAATGTTAAAAAGAGAAAACTAGACACCTAAACAACTACAACAACAGGTTAGTATTATTCATTCATTCTTACATCCACAATCTTCTTCTCGAGTTCAACAAGTGGTCTCTCGAAATCCAAAGTGACAGGCTTTTGTGCATCCCCCAAAGGTTTGAAAGTAGAGAGGTAAGACAAGACACCTCCTTTGACGTTGGGGTCGGGATTAGCAGGCCATGGATGATCAAACTTCTTACCTTTCTTGAGACGAGCTGTCACGTAGAGGTTACTCCTTCTGGTGGCTGTAACCATTGTTCTCCCAAGGGTTCTCAATGAGACTCCTGTAACGCCATTGGTCGAACTACGCAAGTAATCCGAGGCAGAAGCAGAAGCTCCACCCAATGCTATGGATGAATGAGACATTGAAGCCATCTTTTATGCTCAAACAGAACTGAATGGATCCACTCCAAAACAGATCTCAATCCTCTAATTGAGTCAGTAAAGCTGCCAAAAAATCGAAAGCAATCAGATTTTGATAAATCAATCACTAACTAATTCATGAAAGAATCCAGGAGAAATCGAAGGACGCAAATGGGTCAGATTCGTTTCACTCTGGTAGACAGATAACCAAATCCCAATACTAAAGGTCTAAACTTTATGAACAAAAAAAAACACAAACCCAGCTCAAGTAACGAATAATTCACCTTGAAAAGACAAAACCAGAGATCCAAAGACGATGGAATCAGAAGGGAATGAAGGAGGAAGATAGAGAGAGCATCGAGGAGATCGATGGGATTGGTTTCTGTAATGAGGAGAAAACAAGTGTATGAGAGTGTGTGAGCGTGAGAGAGCGCGTGGATTTGGTGTCGATAATTCTTATGCAGATTTGATTTGGACGAAGGAAGAACACAACAGCTAAAAAAAAAAATTATCAAAAAAAAAGAACACAACAGCTTTGGATTATTACCAATTTGCTAGAAGTTTCCGGTTTGGTCGTTAAACCACTATAAAGTTTAGACCTTTTCTCTTTGGCACGTGTGCACGTGATGCCTACTCCGTGTGAGATTTAAAATATTTTCTTTTATTTTATTTGTTAGATATGTTCCGGTGGATTTGTTGGGGGTAGGTTTATGTGCCGATTGACTAATCTTTTGTCAAATAATTAGAAAAAAAATGTTAAATGAACAAAAAAAACTCCGACGCCGGGGAACTCGAACCGGGTCTCTCGGGTGAAAGCCGAGTATCCTAACCAGCAAGACTACGACGGATCGTTATTAACATCTACATAGTTAACATATTAACATTAATCTAATTTATTTTAAGGAAAGTAGGATCGTGGCACTGAGCTCCGATCACTCTCTCGCGCTCAAACTCCGTCGTCGTCGTCCGGTGGATGAATTCCTCTCTTCATCGACTTTCCTTTAATCCCAACCATTGAATACGTTTCCAAAAGTGAGTCCTTTTTCGAGATTACTCTTCATACAATTGCAAAGTTTTTAGCTTTAGAAAAATTTGAAAAATTTTCATCTTTCAGAACGGTTCCTGTATGGTCAAAGGCTCCTCCTTTTGAATGATTTAGCGTAAAGTTTATTGCTTTACAGGTCCTGACGGAACAAAGATGGCGAATGTATCTGTTGCTGCGGAGTGGCAGCTTCTTTATAACCGATACTACAGGAAGCCTGAGATATACCAAATGAGATGGAAACACGTGGACTTGAGCCGTAACAAGGTGGCTTGTGCCTCCTTTGGTGGACCAATCGCAGTCATTCGAGATGACTCCAAGATTGTTCAGCTATATGCTGAATCTGCTCTAAGAAAGCTCCGTATCTTTAACTCAGCTGGTTTACTCATATCTGAAACTGTCTGGAAGCACCCTGGTGTGACGTCTTATTGGAATGTCTTGGTCTGATGATCATACTTTGATCCGCGTTGTCCAAGACGGGACCATTTATCGTTACAACATCCATGCTGAGCTTGTGGAGCCTAATGTGTCAATGGACAAGGAATGCTTTGAGGAGAATGTGGTGGAGTGTGTGTTTTGGGGGAATGGTGTTGTCTGCTTGACAGAAGGAGGGCAGTTATTCTGTATTTCAGACTTCAAGACCATGAAGCCTTGTAAGCTTGCTGATGTGCCGGGTTTAACAGAAGATGATATGCTTCAGCCTGTTTGTTTGGCTGTAAGGGAGCCTCAGTACACTATGTCTGGGAATGTTGAGGTGTTGGTTGCAGTTGGGGATGATATCTTTGTTGTGGATGAGGACGAGGCGCAAATGATTAGGTTTGATGAGCCTAGTGGAGAAGACTTTGAGATGCAGAATGATGATTATGGGAATTTGATGGGACCAGTGCAGAAGATGGTTGTATCACCCAATGGAAAGTTGCTAACACACTTCACTCATGATGGCCGGGTTGTTGTTGTGGGCATGGAAACTAAAAAAAATTGCTATTGACTACAGGTCAGGTTAAAGAACGGAAAGGTTATGTGGTGAAACTTTTTCGAAAAAAGGTCATCTGATTATTAATGTACACGTACCCTGAAAAGTCATCTGATTATTAATGTACACTTACCTTTTCATTCACTAAGAAAAGTATTTCAAACCTTCGAAAATTAACGAAGTAACTACCACATAAAATGGAACTCAAATACCGAGTGAAAGTCCATTAACTGTGGATGGTCAAGCACTCTCCCTCGTATATTGTGTGTTTGAAATCTTTCTTTTCATGAATAAATTGTACACCATGCAGCTATAATGTTTTGTTAGGTTGATGGTCATACAAGTACAAAGGCACTAGAAGAACCAGAGAAGCTTGTAATGGATCCAACAAGCGACTTAGAAGCTCCATAGTGTCTTAATCTGTAAACTCCTGCCACCGCAGACTCCGGTATCCTCCACTCCACCGTAGCTTGGCTCTCAGGGCTAAGCTTCCCCGGTCTCGACCACTTAAACTTCACACTGAAGTCATCATCATCGTACACTGGTACCCACTTCTCTCCACGCAGCGTCTCCACAACAGCGAAAGATCCTTCCGTCATCAGGTCGTTTCTTGGACATCCCGACCAAAACGTAGCGTTGACTTGTTGGCCTCTCATGAACGTTGACTTGGGAGGCACGTCGGCTTTAACATCACCGAAGCTGACTCCTAAAGGAGTGGAGTCAACGACCACAGGGGAAAGTAAACTGATCTGGTTGTTTAAAAGGTCTGGTGGTTGGGGACCACGTGGGAGTGTTTGGCCGTTGACCAAAGCTGTGGCTAGTTTCTTGAACTCTTGGATATAAGCAGTGAGTGTGTGTGGGCCGTATAGCGTTGAAGCTCCCTCGTATCTTTGAACCTCGTACTCCTCGTAAGTGGTAATGTACTGAGAATACGTGTTGGTGAGACCAGCGATTACAACATGGAGGTTGTTGCTAAATTGCTTGCTGTCCAAAGAGATGAGAAATGACTTCACAGCATCACGGAGACGCCTTCCAGCCATTGTGGTGAACTCTGTGTGATACAATTATAAGCTTCATTAAGGTGCTAAAAGAAGGTTTATTAACAAAAGAGTCTCATTGACATACCTCCAGGGACACTGAGGATGATTAGTTGACCAATGTGAAACATCTGAACCGGAAGAATCGAAGGCTGCATGGTTCACCCAATGAACAAACCGTCAATAATCTATAATCAGTTTTCAGACAAGAGAGGATAGAGCCACTCACCGCCCAGTCATATGGTGTCTTCATCTCACCAGTGTCTAGTAAAATAGGTTTTGGTTTTTGGCATTGGACCTGGTCCGGACCAGGAGTTGTTAACACGTTCCTCACTAATCTCCAAAATGCATTACCCTTTAAAGAAAATAGACAATTACATAGGGTTATGTTAGAGAAAGAAATATCCAGAGAGAATAGTTACCTTATCATCTCCTTGTCTGAAATCAAAAGCACCTGGACCATCAGTTGTTCCAGCAGCAAAACCGAACCCCATTGCAGCTGGACATGTCTTCACCGTCTCAGATCCACCACCTCCTGCTTTAGGAACTGTGACTTCAAGGTTTGAGAAATCTACATAAGCATGTTGGTAACCAATCTTCCCTTGCAGCTTCTCAGTAGCTTTGTTGAATAGTCCCACCGCCATTTTAAATTGCCGTTCTCCAATAAGACGTGTACTCTCAAACTCATCAGGGTAACCAGGGCCACGGCCATAGCACAGTTCGTTCTTTCCATTGCAGGTACTGTGATTGAAATCACAAGGCAGTCCAGTGTCAATGCAAAACGTACCAAGAACATTTGGACTCACGTCACCACAGTTTGATTGACAGAAGGCAGAGACGAATGACTCCTTTCTTACTCGGACTTTAGCATCAAGAGTCTGTCCTCTAGATGACTTATAAGAAGCTGCAATATCCAAAAGTCTGCTGTCTGAAAAGAGAAAAACAAAACAGAACCATAACATTCATCATGATCAGTCTTGTCATAGAATTGCCACATTAGGTAAGTAACTCAAGGACTCACGGTTTTGTCTCAGATCAGAGACAATGGTTGATACTCGCCGAGGGATCTTCTGTCCACTCTGGAACCAGTCCTCCATGAAACGCGCTGCTGCGCCTTTGTTATCTCCACTAATCAAAGAGTTAGTCCTGCTCATCGAAGTGCCGTGAGTTGCAAACCAGTTAAAGCTACCAATAGGTCCCAACTTTGAATCAACAAACTTGAGTAGCGTCATTTCTTTGTCAACGTTATACTTATATTTGCTCCTCTCAGCCGCAGGGTTGTTCAGATAAGAACTAGGACTTCTGTTCACACCAGCATCCAAAAGATCACCTAATCATCAGACACATACACATAAAGTGGTTTCATTACATTTTGAGAAGACAAAAGAGAGGAGTTTAGTTTACCTTTGTTGATAAAAACAGAACCAGGACGTAGGCTTTGGTGAGCTTGCATGATGGCTTGTTCAATGCCATCAACAAGGACGTCAAAAGATTGACGAACGAATCCAAGAGACGTGACAATGTAAGTGACATACTGAAGATAACCTCCTGGTCCAGCATGCGTGTGAATCCCACTTATAGCCACGTTCTTCTCTGTGTAAAGATCACCATATCTACAAATGAAACATAGCTCTAATATTATTACAACATTCATGTAGATTATCTAGATACGGTTCAAGCTACACTGACACTGTGCTTATTGGTCGTACCTTGCCTTGAGTCGTTCAAGAACTTTGATGGTAACGATCTGAGACGCCATACAAGCGTCAAGATTGACAAACGCGACGCGGTTGCCTTGAGGCTCAGCGACGATGAAGGCACGAGCTCGTAGCCGGAAGTGAATCCCTGACGCGATTTGTTCGGAGTTAGCGTATCCCATCATGTTGACGTCAGCGGCTGGACCAGTGATGTCATAGCTTCCAACGCCGATTAGATACTCGGAAGAAGAGGAAAGAACCAGTCTAGTTAAGAGAATGAGAAGAAGCTGAAACGACAATGGAAGTGAGACAGCCATGTTTTAAGAGAGGAGGAAGAAGAAGAGAGATGTTTAAGAGGAGATAGATTTCACACGAGAAGTGATTGTGAGAGAGAATACGCCATGAAAGATTGAAACTTTGCAAAAGCGTGAGTGGGAGAGAGAGAAGGTGAAAGATTCAAAATGTGGATGCGAGTGGATGTCGGTAGTGAAAAACTACACACTCTGAGGTTGATTGTTTGTGGTTTTTGAAGTGGTTTTTGGTTTTTGATTTTCTATAAACTATTTTTTATCCAATCATGATTTTAGGAAAATAGATTCCCTAATTTTTAGGGAAACTGGTTTTTGCAATGTTTTACTAGGTAACACATAAAAGCTAAAATCTATGTTTTTGTGGTTTCCCCTACGGCAAGAATTTTTTTTTATTTTGTTATTCTTTTTATATTACAAAACATTATTAACTTTTTTTTGGGAAAACCATCTACTATGTAAGAGCAAAGCAGTCACATGAATAAAAATCTTACAATTCATAATCTTCTTTAAAAAAAGTTATTGGAATTTTGTTTAAGTAAAGTTAAATTTATAATGTTTTAATTAGTGTTTCGTACTATAAATTTAGTTAAATTTATTATTTACATGTACAAATCCCATAACATTTTATAAAAGAGCAATTCTCTGAAATAGATTTTTTAAAAAAATTTGTCACAAAAGAATCTACAGTGAAGAAAATAAACAAAATATTTTATTAAAGAGGCAAAAAACTTTTATACCGTACATATATATATATATATATAACTAAAAAATAAAAATAAAAATAAATTATAATATCGAATTATATGTTTTTCAAATTCGAAATATTTTATATATAATTTTTTCCCAATTTTTTAAAAATATTTTTTAATTTTTTAATTTTAAAGATTTTAGTATTTATATTTATTTTAAAATTTTTAAACCTCACTCTTAGTTTTTTATAAAAAAAGTTTTAAACATCATTCAAGCTTTTCTAAAAACTAAAACTATAGAAAAATCAAAATTTTATATTTTATTAATTTCTTAAAACAAAATCTAAATCTAAAAACTAAAATCACCATTCGTGTTTTTTTTTCAAAAACTAAAATCTACTGCAAAATAAAAAATCAAAACTAAAAACCAAAATAAAAATAAAATCTAAAAACCAAAAACTAAAATCTAAAAACCACCTAAACAATCATCACCTACATTTGAAGCTTTTGTTTTAAAATTTATTAATAAATTTATGTGTTTTATAATAATACTATTTTATTTTTTTAATTTCAAAAGTAAACATTTTACTATTAATAATATTCTTTATTTCATTATTTTTAAAAGTAAAAACCAAAAACTAAAAACCAAAATCTAAAACCACCATTCAAGTTTTTTAAAAAACTAAATTCTACTGCAAAATCGAAAACCAAAAACTAAAAACCAAAAACCAAAATCCAAAATCTAAAAACTAACAAAACAATCATCACCTCTGTCAACCTTAATTTATTCCACATTCATATTCATATTAGTTTTTTAATTACATAACTACATCATTTAAAAAATTCGAATTATGGCTTTGAGTGATGATAAGCTAGTACAAATATTCTTGGTTTATAACTTCTAGTGTTATTTAAATATTACTGACATTTTTGTTGTTGTTTCTGATATGCACCCATGTGATACGGCTTGGAGCTACATGTAACATGCCTACATGTGAATGTGTTATTTTCATGTACTGATCAACCTCCTTTTGTAAAATCTTAAAGACTTGACCATAAGTGGCAAGTGCAATAATTATTCTCTGATCTTACACCTACTTAGAAAATCAGAGGTGGGTGAAATCCTCAGCCGTTTCACACGTAGCACACTTAATGAACCGATCGTATCCGGATCCGACCAGACTCAAACCCGACAAGAAAACTCTTCTGTCTCTGTTTCGTGTAATGAAACTTGTGACTGCGGTAAAGAAAGTAAGAAAAATCGGATCGGAATTGACTTGGTGGGTTCCTTACTCTGTAAGAAAAATCTCTTCTTTCTTCTCTATATCTGTTTCTGGGAAGCACAGAGAGAGATTCGTGATCAATGGATAAACCTCTGCTTTCAGGTATTCAATAAAAGAACCTAACTTTCTCCTCCTCTGTTTTTGAATTCTCTCATCACTTATGTTGTTGGATCAGATAAGACGAAGGAATCTTCCGAGAGATGGGATTCATACCAGTACCTTCAGAGAAACAGCTCCTCTGCTCGTAATAACGTTTCCTTCGCCGGAGCTGGTGTCACCGTCGAGGAAGTCCGTTCCGCTTCCGCTGTCTCTGATCCTCCGCCTCTCTACCCTCCCGTTTTAACCACCCCTGTTTCGCTTCCCAATCGTAAGTCTAGTCTCGTTCGATATATCATGATTCTTAAGGTGATCGACTACATGCTGCTTCCTCTAGCTGTTGACTTTGATCCTTATAATGTGAAAGTTTCATCCTTTTTGATGATCCTTATTGTTCTAATGTCTGTCCAAGTAACAATGTTTCAAGCTTCTGACTTTCTTCTTTGGCGTTTCACAGCGGAAGCTATTGGCTATCCGAGTGCATCTGGAGCTGGTCATGAACTGCAAAGGTAAGCCCATGGACAAAAGGTTCCTACTTTTAATCTCATTGCTCTTGTTAGTATGCAATGATTTGTAGCTTTACATTTGTCTGAACTGATATGCTTGAATGATTTACTTTTGCTTCCAGGCAGGTACTTGATGAGATTGAAATAAGAGAGCTGCTTATTGACCATATTGGCCATCGTTGCTGTTGGGGAAGCCGTCCTGCTCGCACTTGGAAGATTCATGCTGTCGAAGACTGCAATGTCTATGTTGGAACTCTCGACACTTTCATTGAAGAGAGGGAAGCTTTAACACAGACAGTGCCATTCACTGGTGGGAGTTTCAATGGAAAGAAACATGGATCTGCACCTGAGTTATGGCAATTAGACCTGAGATCACAGTTTCCTACTCTCTTTGACCCGTACAAAGAAACTCAAGTCCCAGTTCCTCATTCTGAGACTGTTGACAAGTGCCCAGGTAAGAATCTTTTTATGTACATAGTTACCGTTAGGATGATCATAATCTTGATGAGGTCTTTCGATCAACAGGTTGCACAGGAAGAGGAGAAGTAGTATGTCCAACTTGCAATGCTGATGGAGAGCCGGGGTTTTACAAGGAGAATCAGATGATGAAGTGTTCTGCTTGTTATGGAAGAGGTTTGATTGCTCACAAAGATGGATCCGACTCA
Organism: Moricandia moricandioides; assembly: GCA_905132885.1. Taxonomy (NCBI): domain Eukaryota; kingdom Viridiplantae; phylum Streptophyta; class Magnoliopsida; order Brassicales; family Brassicaceae; genus Moricandia; species Moricandia moricandioides. The sequence goes on from CAJHQQ010002401.1 coordinate 30,962, forward strand.
ATGTAAGCCTCATTTGTCAAGAACTCAAAACTTTCAGTCTGATGGTTGCAGTTGCAAACTGTAAACCTTCTTATTTTCTCCACAGATGTGTAGACTGTAACGGTGAAGGAAAGCTTCCTTGTCCTAAGTGCCAATCTCGTGGATTAATCAAATGCGAGACTTGTAATGGTACTGGCTCTCTTCTGACAAGCAGTATCGCTGTTGTAAGATGGTAAGCTCTTTTATTTAATGTCTTTCAACTTTGTGTGGATATTGAAAGCATTGGTTTTATTGTGTTTTGACAGGAAAACTCTGTCGAAGAGAAAGGTGTGTGCAACAAGAGGAGCTGGTTCGGTACCAGAAGAGGTGTTTCACAGAGCAGAAGGTGTTCAGCTTTGCAACACACAAGCTTACCAGTGCACGCCTGCTTACTTTGCAGACTCATACTTCCTAAACAAGTTCTCCTCAGAAGTCATCTCGTTGAGAGCTGAAGTTCCACCAACGGCTAATGTGGTCTGCGAGAGACACGCCATATCTGTTGTGCCTGTGACACGAGTCACGATGGAAGATCGTGGGAAAGCCTTCAACTTCTACATAATCGGTTTTGGTAAAGAGATTTACATGAAAGATTATTACCCAGCGAGGTTCTGCTGGGGTTTGTGTCCTTGTCTTGAGTGGTTAAAGGTTTGAGAAAACACAGAGTTGGTCATTTGGAACTTCTCTACTTTGAATGTATAACGAAAGAGATTGCATGTAAACATAGCAGTAAACGTGTGAGACAGAAAAGTAAATAAAACAAGGTGGAGCCTCTTCACTTGGCTTTGTTGGCATAAGGCTTCTTCTTGGTGATGTCTTTTTTAGCTTTCAACTTATCTGATCTTCCTGACTTCTTTTTTTTCCTTCTTGTCGTTGTACATGTTTATCGCCTATGTCACATTTAAATCAACAGATTAACACAAAAATTTCACAAAACATATCATCAGAGGCAAGAGACCTGTGAGAAGTTTTTCAGTTTTACCTTTCCAACGTTGAGGATCTCATGTGAATGCTTTGATAATAACTTGTCAAGTACTTTATTAGTCTGTTCTTTTTCCTCGTCAACCATTCCGTACCTTGGTACAACCGGTAGATACTGCAAAAAACTCACCAGATTAGAAACATCGTCGAGAAATTGACTAAAAGGTAGAAATGATTGCTGACTTACTTTGTGGTGTTTGCCTTGCTTCTTAGGAGGCTTTTCTCCAGGCAACTTTTTATCGAATTTACCACCACTAGCGGTTGAAGTAGCAGCTAAACCTGCTACATCACCAAGTGCCTCCTTTCCAATTTTCTGTGGCTGAGTTTTGGTGCCTGATATGGGCAATGCGGTTACAGCAAGTTGGACATGGCTGCAAGTAAAACCATTTGGATCTTTTAGTTATCAAAACCATGAAACATGGGTTGTATGATACTTACTAACTTGTAATGCTATCTCAGGCAAGGCAAACATTTGCAAACCCAATGGAAGAAGTTGTTAATATACCTCGGTAAAGCACCAGCTTTTGCAGCTGTCTTCAAGTTTTGTAGTCGATTCTTTTCTTGCTTTCCAACTCTCTTCTTTTTCTCATCCAGTCTCTTGGCAAAAGGGTCTTCTCCTGGTTCTGCAGTTAGCCAAAAGAACTTGTAAATGCACATATGGTTTCATCAAGAAACTAACAACATATTCTAAAGCAAGACCTACCATCTGTGGCCTTTGCTTCAATAATGGGAATATCATTATCATCGTTAACACGGTCATAACCATGGCGACGCTTAAACTTATCAGTTGTTTCGTCATACACAATCTTGTCCTTCTTACGCTTCTGTATACCTAAGAAACAGAACCAAAAACAAATTTATCATGAAACTATATCGTCAACCCATCAAATCTGAACATAATAAAACTTACAATCCTCAGAAGAAAGAAAACACTCAAATCAGCTTTACCTTTCTTGAGAGCAAATTCTTCCCACTTTGTAGGAGGCTTAGGCCTTGGAAGCTGAGAGCGTAAAAAAGAAGAAGGTTAGCATGCTTATAGTACATTCAAAAGATTCCTTTTGGAAAAGCCTCATACTAGAAACCACTTGTAGACTGTAGCATCTCAAAACATACATGTGCTAATAAAAACATCCACCGTGGCGGATGTTATCTCATAATCCTGGAGATAGTGAAAGAGTAAGAAAAAGAGGAGGAGCTTACATGTTTCTCTCTAGGGAGTTTGGTGGTAGGAGGAGGCAACTGGACAAGGGGACCATCACTAGTTTCAGTAGAAGATAAGTTGAAAAGAGTATCAGCTATTGCCTGAACAAGTTTTGTTCCCTCTGTAATGCATTCCTTCACAAGCTCCTCCCTAGTCAATCAACAACATAAACAAGTAACTTAGCATTTGTTCCCTAATTACAGAAGATTTGTAACATAGATTGATGTTCATCAACTCAACTTTAACGAGCAAAAAGAAACAAGTTTTTCAATAAAAATGCGTACTTTACTTTTCATTATTCAGTGAATAGAAAAAGTTTTCGATAAATAAGAACATAAAACCACCTCAAAAGTACTAAATCAAGATGCTAAGAAAATTATTAAACAACAAAGAAGCCGCCGCCAAAGAGCTCAAAACAAGCTATACGATGATAAGGAGAGAGACGAACCTAGAAGAAGGAGGATAAGGGAAACGGTGATTGGGATTGAAAGCTAGTAGATTTCCGACATCGAGCTGGTAGATTTGGTCGGTCTCCATGTCCATGTCTTCCCCTCGCTGTTTTGAACTGAGAGTGGAGGAAGAGAGAAACAAATTTTTTTTATTTGTTAGGGATATTTTGAGTTTTTGTAAAAGGAAAAAACCAAAAAAAAAAATAATATCAGAGCCAAGTTTCGATCCTGGGACCTGTGGGTTATAGGCCCACCACGCTTCCGCTGCGCCACTCTGATTTTTTAATATTTCATTGATTACAAATATTAATGGACTATAGTGTCTTGATCCGAGCATCTTGGATCAACCCTCGAAAAGCCGATTCTGGTTTTAATCATATTTGCAAGCTTCGTGATCTTCAACAAGATCTCTAACTCTTGGACAACTTCGATCCTCAAAGCCGTCCATTTCGAGTCACATGTAAGTATCTCTCTCATTTTCCATGGTGGAAACCTTGATCTCTGTCATGAAATTTGTAATCGGGATTTGAGGTTAGGGAGATCAATCTATCAATGTGTTTTGTTTGATTTTTTCTAGAAATCCTTTAGATATGTGATCAGTGTAGTTAAGACAGAATGTGATAATCTATGAATTTTAAGTTCTCTAGTTTCTGCATCTAAATAATCCTCTGTGTTTAAGAGAGTGAAAATGCAATAGTGTAAAACCATATCAAGTGTTCTTAGCTCTAAGCTTCTTTGCTATTTTTGACATGTTTTGTCATTTCGTCTCTTGAAGAGGTCGTTTGCACGACAGCACTGGCAAACCAGCAGAGTCTTTTACTCCTTTCTACTATAGTTTTGCAATTTTTGATTGTATGTTCATGGCATGACCACTTTTATAGAGCATTTACAAGTGGGTCCAGTTCCATTCGTAGATGATTACATTATTAATCCTTCTCAATCCTCTATGTGTCACTGAGATCTCATGGGTTCTGGACAATTTTAGCAAACGCAATTATGTTGAGTATTTCAAGTTGATTCAATACCATTTATTGGTTTCTTTGATGGTTCCACTCTTTACCGCATGATTCTTGATCGTTCTCAATCATTTGGTGTTGTGTATTACAGAGAAATAGTCATGGGATTCTGGACACTGATGGAAGGGCTGTTGCTGTTTGCAAACGCACTTGCTATCCTCAACGAAGACCGTTTCTTAGCTCCCAGAGGATGGACACTCACAGAGCTTCACCAAACCGGCAAAAGAAACTCCCTCAAAGGCCAAATCGTTGGTCTCATCCACGCCTGCCACTACATGAGGCTTCCTCTCATGCTCTTTAACTTGATTGTCATCGTTTTTAAGCTTTTCTCCGGTTAAACACAAAAAAAATAAAGTAGATTCTAATAATTCAACCTAAACACTTCTCTTGTTTTTTTTTGTTAACCGTTGTCTGAACAAGCACTTTAATCCTTGATTCATTTTTAAAATCAAAACCTGGCATGTGTATACATTATTGTGTTGAAAAGACAAGTTCTTGAGACCAAGCTTTGGATAGTGTTTTCTCATTCAACAGGGAATCATGACTTCATTGGTCTTGAAAGGAGGTAGTGTCCAAGGAGGATTAAACCTAGCAAGCATGAAATCTCCATTGATCTTAAACCCGTCTCTCTCCAGATCACTCGTCAGCTTCTTCACCTTCTCGCTCACCACACTCTCCGCCGCAGTTCCACTGAACGTCACCACGCCGTACTTTCTCCCTCCTTCCTCTTTAATCACCACCCTCTCATCCGTCGGACGCGGCGCGTCCTCAGCCTTCTTGTACATCTCAGGCAAGAGAAACTGCATCGTCACCGTCTTCTTCTCCCCTCCTCCTCCTTCCTTGGTCACAACAGGAGCAGTCATGGCAATCTTCTCGCCCTCCTTGGTGATCACAGGAGCAGTCATGGCGATCTTCTCAGGCTTCTGGTTCTCTGGTTTGCCGAAGACGCCTATGTACTTGGCCAAGACCGGGAAGCCGCCGTCTTTGTTGTCTTTGAACTCAGAAGGATCGTAAGTGATCTCAGCCGCAACAGCTGGTGGGTATTCACGGATCTCGTAACCGTCGCAGGATTTGACCACGGTGTACTTGGGAGTCTCCACAGAGATTTTACCAAATACCATTCCCATTATGTAAAGTTTACCAAAAAAAAAGAAGGATTCCGACAGGGTTTACTGTTTATCAGTTTGGTTCTTGCGGTTGCGAAACGCTAATGTGTGGTTAGTATTTGACAAGGTATGCATGTATATAACGAAGATAAACTCAAATGGAATGTTTGGAAACATCGACAAGTTTGTAACGACGCGTCATTGTTACTATTTGCATGGTCGAACAGACAGAAGCTGTTCGACACGTTTCTGTTTTGTGTGGTAAGGCCCATGCTCGGTGGTAAGGCCCATACTCGGTTGTTTCAAAACGGGCACGTATGTTAGAGTTCTGTACATGTTATGGATTAAGATATATGCGTAACCAAACAGAAGAGTAGGGTTTTGTCTTGTTTTTTATCGGCGCATTTGTATAAATACTTCTCAAACCTTGGTTCTGAAAATCTGTCGGCTATTTGTGACTGTTTCCTTCGGTTAGATAGATTTTTTTCTAGAGGCTACTTGGTTTATTCTTTCAAGTTGGAGCAATCGGTGATGAATTCCATGAAAAATTGTTATCCTTGCACTTTGATTGCTAGTGAAGATAAAAATGGGGTTTTCGATTCTGAGATGCTCCTCTCATCTTCTCGTTTGAGGGTTCTTATTAAATTTTCGTTTTTGGTTTTACGTTCACTTTACTGGATCAATGATTTATTAGTTTATTAAACTGCGTTATCTATCTGCAAATCTCTAAGGAGTTTGAAGAAATCATAAAAACTGAGATCCAACTTTTGCTTTTTTTCTTCAACATTAATTTTCTTTGGTCATTTTTTGTTGGTCAAATCAACATTCTTATATTAGAATCAGATCGATGATGTACATTATAAAAACTGCGTTATCTATCTTAAAATCTCCTAAATAGGAGTTGCTGATACTAAACAGAAAAAAAAACTGAGATCTGATATATCCTATTCAATTAGTCTGTTTATGATAATGGCCTTGTTGTTTTCTGATTTTGGATTATATTTTTAAATCCGTAGTTAAATTAGATTTTGACTGATAGAATTTTGCCTACGCATCTGAAAAAACAATTCAGTGAATATAACCTGTACATCAAACGGAGTACCTGTACATTCACATAATTAAACCGTTAACATATCACAAATATACATTTAGTATGGCCATGTTAATGTCCCCAATACTATTACCCTTATACATTCACACTAGGATAAGACCTGCTTGCGTAGGGTGAATATATGTAATTAAAATATAAAATTTTAGTATTGACAAATTTAAAATTTACATATGATTGTTTTTGTATGTATTTGAAATTTAAGAATTTTGAAATTTTTATATAATTATCTATACGTAGGATCAAAAACAATTTTAATTAGAAATGTAGATCAAATCTTAGAATTTAATGGATCTGTTTTCATATATCTTTTCACTTTTCAGTGTTCGAGTGATGGAAAATAAATGGCGTATTACTGTGCTTGATTGGTAGAGTATTAGCAAGTTCCCTAATGTTTTTTAAGAAGCAATTGGTAAAATATTTGCATTTAAAATATATAAAGTTTCAAAACTAATTTAATATAATTTATTTATCTGTCTAATAATATTAGAAAATTATATTTTTTAAAATAACTTATAAAAAAATTATGTTAATTTTTAAATTATTTTTAAAAACAATATTTTAAGTTTTTCAAATACAAATAAATAATTTAAAACTAATTATGGTCATGATTTAACATAACCATAATAATTTAAATATTAAAAAAATTAACAAATTAAAAATTAACTCAGTTTTATATCATGATTTAACAATTTAAAAATTAATTATGGTTATGAGAAGTTTACGTTCACGTGTCAGTCCTATTTATCTTCTATTTTTCGCTTGCTATGTTTTTTTATATTTTGGTTATTACTCGATATAAATATTTATTTTGAATTTTATTCTCATTTCGTTTGTTTTAGAAAATACTTAAGATTTAAAATAATTAAAGAGATACATACTTAGGTTAAGATTTGCACTTTATGCATAATAAGTATTTTATATTTATTATTTATTTATATTTTTCTGCATATTATAAATAATAAAATAATAAATACATATTAAATAACTAAGAAATCAGTTACTATTATGTAATAAATTGGCGTATGCATATAAATTTAACTATTACTCTTGTTTATTCATAATTAGGGTAAATAAAGCAAAATAATCAATCTTATATATTGTATATGATATATAATTAAATTTAAATGATATAAACATAGTAATATAACACACTTTTAATATGGATATTAATTAAATGAGGTTTCTACTCATATGATTTTATGATTATTTACATATTTGTGTAACAAAACTTTACACCAACGATTTTTTTTAATGTGAGATGTTTAGTAGTTTCAATAATTTATAATCATTTAAAAAAAACAATGACATATTTCAAAATTAAAATATTAACTTTTCAATATATGTTCAAGGCAAATATCAAAATATAAGTATGTATTTTCATACGATGTATAGTTTAATTAAAATGATGTTAAATATATATAAACTAAAATTATTTCTTCATATGGTCTTCTAATCATTATATTTTAGTATAGAAAAAAAAATTAAAACCTTGATCTTAAAAGTTTATGTGGGACTTTTAACAGTTTTAGTAATTTATACTCATTTTGAAAAATTCGAAATACAACATACACAAAAAAAAATCTAGATTTTTATTATATGATTAATGTAATTGTGTAATTTATTTTAATAATAAAGAAATAAACAAAATGAAAAAAGTATACAGATTGTTATCAAATCTTTATTGTTTTAAATCATTAATTGTCATATATATATTTTGATCATATTAGGTAATTCCGTAGGTTTTATTTAAGGAAAGCATGTGAAACAATAAATATTTAATATATGCGATCAATTATAACCTACGGAATATTATATTGCTAGAGAATATTATTTTTAAACTATACATTATATCACATACTCTAGAATCCTTGGGATTTGAAAATAGAAATCAAAGAGCTATGCCACGTAGGATTAGGGTTATTTTTAATTCTTACAAACTTAAGGTTACAACTTTTTAAATGATTCTCAAATAATATATAGGGGATAACTAAATCGTTAACATAGTGTACATTTAACACTCAGTAAAATGAGAGCAGTTTATTGAATTTATAAAAATGTCAATTCTGTATGTATACAAGCTAATGAGATCATAATCAATCATTGAAACAAACAAAAAACAAAAACGTTATTTTATCATATGATTTTTAAAATGTGCTAAACATATTCGTAGAGAGCTTGAGATTATTAGTCCAACGATCTAAAAAAACACAGCTAAATGAAATCAATAGTATTTATTTGTTTAAATAAATGGCCCAAATAATAAGCCCAAATATTTAAACCGACGGTTTAGTTAATCTAATTTTAACCCTTACAACAAACAAAAGAAAATGGATTAACCGCCACAACCGGACGCAAAAATGGAAATTAAACCGTCGTTTGTAGTGGCGCTCGAAAATCTCCCGCTCCTTCGTTAACATCTTTCTCTATATGTAATTGTAACCCACACATCTTTTAGTTTTCGTCTTTCTAAGTCGCTTCGCATCTTCAAATCGGAGTAAATGGCGAGGTCGAACAGATCCAAGAGTTGAGAGCGTATAGGCAAGGGTAAAGTGACTCCAGTTCAAGTCGCTTACCTCGTCGATCGATACCTTTGCGACAATCGATTCTTAGAGACCAGATCCATCTTCAGATCCGAAGCTTCTTCTCTCATCTCCAAATCTCCACTTCGCCAAGTATTTATTGCCCACCTCGAAATTTTCTCTTTTTTTTTTCATTTTATTAAAAAAAAAACACCTTAATGAGTTCCTTGCATGTTTTCGATTTTATTAGGTTCCGTGCAGTTTGATACCACTGGATGATATCTTGAACGAATACATCTGTCTCAAGGAGAACGAAGTCATTGTTGATCAAGAGAATGCGAGACTTGATCAGGAGAAGACTCGTGTTCAGAATCTATTACATGGCATGCAACATGTCATGAACACTTACAACTCCACCGCTTCTTCTCCGACAGCTATCCAAGTGTCTCAACCAAACACCATCCACCTCTCTCCTTCAGGTAAGGTTTGATTTATCATGCCAATGACCACAGACTTGCTTCATTTTTATCTAGAGAGTTTTCATTTTGAATAGAATAACATCATCTTGCTTCATGTGTATATTGACTTTTTTTCTAATGGCATGTTCTTATTTCCAGGCGGCACAGTGCACAGCACACCTAATCTTATGGCAGCATCATTGCCAGGAAACAAGAGGGTTGGGAACTTCACAGCACCTTGTTGCAGTCCATCTATAACCAATAAGCGCAAGAGTCCTGAGGTTCCTCTAGGAGCTCCTCCTCCTTCTGATTCTAATAAAGGTCTTTCTACTTCAAAGTCTTATTCTTTATCATTTGATGTTCATACCTTTTCTAAGTTGTCCTTACTCCTTGAACGTTGTGTTGTGTCTTCTTTTCTTTATTACAGGAAGAAAAAAGATTCCACGAAACTTGACGTCTGTGAATGACAGTGCTAATGAGTCAACTGATATTACATCAAAAGTGGCAAAGTGTTTGTTTGACAGATCACATGTGTCACCTCCGAGCAGTTCAGCTTGTCTGAGTACACCACAAAAGCAAGTCTCTCCTCAGCAAGAAGTTACTCCTACAAACTGCACAATCGTTACTAAGGAGAGAATCACAGTCAGTCCTCAGAAGCAGAATTCTTCTTGTACAATGGAAAGGAGCCATATGGTTTCTTCTTTCTCCCCTGTTAAGTCTAATGCAAAGATGTCGAGTAAAAGAGATCATGTAAAAGGAAGGCTCAACTTCGATGACGCTGAAGCAACAATGAACTTAGACCCACCTGCTTCTGGAGATTTTGTTTCAACATCTTCATCTGGCTCTGAAGCAGACGTTGATTTGTTTGACATAGATTTTCTGAGCGACAACTTTCCATTCTCAGAGGTGCTTGTCGATTTCGATATTGCTTGTCAGGGAATGCCACAACCCTCAAACTGTTACATAGAGACTGCTTCAGGGTAATATATATATTCTTCTCTTTGGCTTGATAACCCTTCCAAGTTTCTGCTCCCATTTTACTTATCAGATCCAATTCTGAAACACAGGTCATCTACTGAATCAATGAAGGGGAATCTAGTACCTGACCAGGTTGTGTAAGAGTATACTTAAGCAGTTACTGAAATGGTTCAAGGAAAAGACGTCAACACACAAGGTGGTTTTGGTTTCAGCCTTAACTTTATATGTTAGATTATAGCTGGTTTCACTAATATATTCAGACTGTTTCAATTTGCAGGATCCGACTCCATGACTAGTGTAAAGTGCACAACAAAATGCTTACGCATAAATCCTGGTAATTAATTGCTCTTTCTCACTATCATATGGTATAACCACAACACATATCTCAACATGTCATAACTTTTAACATTTCTTTTTTTTTTCTTCAGCTAAGAGTTGCAGACAGAGAAGTCACAGTTGAATTAATATGATGATCAACACATCACTCCCATAATCAAAAGTGAAGTTCCTTTTAGTTAGCTTAAGCACGCTTCTAGTTATTTTGAAAGCTTTAACAGTAATGTAGATCACACAGTTTTGTAAGAATGCAATCCTTCATTCCTTTGCTCGGCTCCTAAGATGCTCTACATTTAAGTGAATATGAGTTTTTTTTTCTTTAAGATTATCCTTTACAGCCAAAACTATCTGAATCAAGCCAAGTACTTCAGCTTCTCCACGTTTTTCATAGCTATACAATGTAAAGCAGAAGAACCCTTTGATGGATCTTGGCATATACTTACTTGAATAATATTATAGACCTTTAAAGAGAAATGAAGGAAAACTTGTAACCCAAGTTAGACCATAATTACTGATGAACATTTTAATAAAACATTTTTGTAAATCATTTAAGCTGTCCACCAGAATTGGCTCACCGACTCACCAGTCATATGTTTCTGCTGACCAAAAACAAAGACGTAACATTTAGATACATCCAGTTTCTGGTCTTTGTATAAACAACTTTTTCACGTTTGAGCATGAAACTGCTGAGACTTAGCAGCTACTTGTGTAGTTGTGTTGTCGCTTTCGATGTTCATTAACGAACAAACCATAAAGAGTAAAAAAGAAAAGAAAAAGAAACAGTTTAGAACTGTGCCTAAGATTTAAACCTGCCTAAGATCCCACCCAAACCATCTACCTCCACTTAATATAACACAAATACTTTAAACATCAACGCATAATGTTCATCCAGCGTCTAGGGCGTCTTTATAGAACCTCTAATAAGAAACAAGTAGTTAGAGTTTGATACTTTTAGTTAACTCTCACATAAAAATAATGAACTTATTTAAAGTATCTGTCGATTTTATAGAAGAAAAAATCCAAATGTAAGATTCAAATGAAACAAGAATCGGTATGTCTTGTCCACTAGAACCAGACCCACCACCAACTTGATAAACTGTTGTTTTCTTATTAATTATTTCCCGTCAAAATTCTTTTTTTCCTCTTTTTGTTTCTTTTATTCCTTTGGTGTCTGTCCATGGTGGTTCAACATTTTGACGTGGAAAATGAGATTCCCATTTCTTTTTTTAATCTGTATGGCTTTATGAAAAAAATCGTTATTCCTTGCTTGTTTGAAATATCTTTCTTCCTCATAAAAGAAAAATTTAATCTAATTTTTAGATCTTTTTTTCTTGGCTAATCTCTGACATTAAATAGTAGATATTGTTGCTTTTTGTTGATGCTCCATTGTTAGCTATATGCAGATTTAAGTGGTGTATATGACTTCCATATAGTGTCAACAAAACCACTTGTGGAGGAAGTTTATCGAGAATCAGATCAAGTGCCATGAATCTAGTAATATGACAAAATGGAAATATGCACCTGATGTTGAGATTAATGAAAACAACATTAAAACTTTTATCAAAAAAACTCCTAATACAAAATGACAACTCATACAAACAATAGAAAATCTTTTAATCCAATGGTTTAACTGAGTGTTCATATGTATTTTCACATCTATACAATTTTTTTTTAATAGACCATTTGTAGTAAAAGTAAAACCTTATGACAAGATAGCTGATGGTAATATAGTTGACCATGAATCCTTATAAGACATAAAATTGTGGGTTGTAGAGTTTTTTTTATGTAATATTTTCATAGTTTTTAATAACAAACTACTATTAAAACAATTTTAACTCCGGGATTTTCAAAATATATATACGTGTATGTATATATTTGTATTTATATTAATATTTAATTTTGAGAATTTTAGCTTTACGAAAAATCAATCCAAAAATTATCTGCATAAATATTTTGGATTGAGTTTTTCGTAAAATTAAAAATTTTACACTTAAATACTAATATAAATATATACATATATATATATATATATATACATATATATATATATATATATATATATATAAATATATACATATATATATGTATTTTGAGTATTGTGGAGTTAAATTTTTTTGTTGGAATTGCTGACACTTCTAATAAAGACAACTCCTACCAAAGATGACTTACCGAGACAGTACATAAACCCAATCTAAAACCGTAGATTGTACCATTGTACAAAGTACAATTCAATCCAAAGAGATCCGGCCGTGATTAGATCAGGAATGGGTCAAAGTAAATCCAAAACTGGATATATTCTATAATGTAATGACATAAACACCCATGTATTGTTTCTATTTATGCTCGTTTCTCTACAAGAATCGAGGACCTAATGGGGTTTTCAACTATGGAATTTACTTTTTGGAAGAGATAATCCTTTAATCCCGCAATATCAGCCGTTGGATGCGGTGCACATAGTAAGATGAAGATCACGTCGCTTAAACGTTGTACAAAAATCTCTCTACTCGGAACCAACATCCCTTAAACTTGGTAGAAACATGTTCCCTTTTTCTTTTTAATCTGTCACTATTCTTTTTGTTATATATAACAATTGATTCTTGATCCAAGAACAATATCTTCTTCCTTCTTCATAACATAAGTGTCATTAATCACTCTGTTCTCAAGCTCGTTCCTGCTCCACCACCACCATCACTCACTCCTCTTTCAATTTTGTTACACACTTTTATCATAAAATAAATCCATTTTAAAGTTTTTTAGTTAGAGGGAATCACCAAAACCACCTAAACCCATTTCTTTAAATCATTTCAATTTCTATTACCGTGGCAATATTAAAGAAGAACACACATAATCTTTCAGCTTTAGTAATGACAGAGATCGATTTAGAACAAGGAGCAGCGTACGGTTATCACCAGCGGTCATTCGGTGGAAGTGACGTCAGCGTTTATTATTCAGACGGGGAGGACATGACGTCATGTTACTCATACTTCTATTCGACGACGGGAGGACCGTACGAATACGAAGGAGGAGAGTCTAGGAAAGTGTCGTCGGTGATGGGTTTGTCCGAGATGGATGAGGATGAGGATGATGGGACGGCGCCGCCGGAGAAAGACTGTAGGATATGTCATTTAGGGGTGGTGGAAATGAGCGGTGGAGGTGCGATGGAGTTAGGGTGTTCGTGTAAGGAAGATTTGGCTATTGCTCATAGACAATGTGCTGAAACTTGGTTCAAGATCAAAGGCGACAAGTTAGTAACCTACTTTTACCTTCTTCTTTTTTTGGTTTAGTGGTTCTACTTTTATTTAATTGAGTTCTTAATTACTTTTAAGAAAAACAAAATCTTGAAAATTTTGTTATTAACGTGTTCGAGATCTTGTTATGATTCTTAGGAGATCATATTGTTTTCTGCAAAAAAAAGTTGTAAAAATTATTCTTTATTATTAAAGATTGATTTACAATTAAAAAAGTAAGTTTTCAACTGAATTAAGCACGTAATTTTTAGTGTTGATGTAATATATGCACTTGTTGTCGTGACGACATAAACACCAAATCCTTGTTAGATTAACATAATATTTATTGAAACAGAATCTGTGAGATTTGCCAATCGGTTGCGAAAAACGTGGGCGGTGCGAACGAAATGGTTATATCAACAGTGGAAGAAAGAGAGTTGAGAAACGGTGGAGGCGGTGAGGAAACGGCGGCAGTAGGAGGAGGAGGAGCAACAACGGCGATAGAGAACAGGTGGCAGCCACAGAGAGTAGTGAATATAGTGTTAGCTTGTATGGTCTTTGGCTTCGTCGTATCGTGGCTCTTCCATTTCCATGTCTCATCTTCTTCTTGAACCTTTCAATACGTATATTCTATTTTGCGTTCAAACAACAGAGTTTACTATATATATATCAAATGAGTTTTTGATTCTTTGTATATATAAACAAAACAAAAAAAAAAGACATTTTCACTTAGCAACCAAAACCTTTTTGTTAAATAGATAACAAATGTTTAAAGCTTGAGAGGTAAATAAACACACACGCCTAACATCGTCTCAAAGATCAAACACAGTTTCTTGTAACAAAATTGACCTAAAAGAAAAACGTGATAAAACATTAGATGATTACTTGCGAAACAAGGAACTGAATAATGTACATTATAGCATAACCCTAACATCTCTGTATAAGAGTTCTCTTCAGGAAAACATGTCTTCATGACGCCATTGATTAGCTGTATTCATATATAGATCTTGTCTCAAGTCTGGTGCGAGTTTTCATGCCCCATTCATTGAGTTATCAGTGTGAACTCCGTTGCTATCTACCTTCCCGTTCACTTGAGCCCTCGGTCTCTAAACACAACCGAAAGAAAGACATGAAAAGAGTATTGAAGATCAAACTATTTGACTGAGAAGGAACAAAAACTTACCCAGTCAGCAGGATCAATACCGTTCCCATTCAACAACTTGTGGTTCTCTTCTTTCGTTCTGTCTTTCGAGATTACAGGGAGCAACACCGTAGTCCGATCTGGTAACTCTGAAGAATATACATTTTCAAAAAGGAAGACATGAGAAACCAAGTCTCTGCAAAATTAGACAAGTGAGTTCTCTGAGATCACACCTGGTAGTTTCTTGTCCAGGCAGAACACAACCAAGTTAACGGTGTACCTAAACGGAGAAAGAATAAAAAACAACAAGTCACTATCTTTGTTTTCAGAGAAATGTTGTTGATGTAACTTTTCTTTTGCGTGATAGTAAACCATACCACGCAACAACAACATCAACAGTGTAATGTTTACGAGAGGCAATGATCAAGAGGCTCTGCACGAGAGCAATGAGCCACCCAAACAGCTTCATGAACCTGAGAACATAGTATAAACACAAGAGCAATGCAGAGATGTCTTTTAACAAAGTAGCTTTTAAAGAGCTGATGGAAGTTTATACCTTTTAGTGCCGTACTTGTGGTAAGTGAGGACAAAGACTAGCGTGAATATCATATGCGATGAGAAGATTAGGTCTCCACATCCGTACATCACCCCATGAGCTGATGAGATCAACATCATCACATGAGAACTTAAGCAAAACAAAGAAGATGCCTGTGAACGCAATATATGTAGACTCACGGTTAATCTTGAGAACCTCAAGAGCGCTTTTGGGCCATGGCAACGTGGAAACTTTAGAGCCCTGTAGAAAAAGTTGGTACACATAAGCTTAAACACAGATACGAGAGCTTGTGTATGGATCCTCAGCTGCTTTACCTCGCGACAGTGATAGTTTGGACCAGGAAGCTGAGTGGAATAGAAAGTTATAACACGGAGAAACTGACATGCCTGAAAAAACAGAAACATCAGACAAAGTAACCTCAGCAAGCTGAAACCACATAGTAGCTAGTAAGGCAGGGCACTTACAACTAAGAATGCTAGAACTCTGCACCATATCAAGACGGTGTATATCTTTTTGGTTTTCAGGATGAATGGATGGAAAGTCCACTGAAAATAATGGCTCAAGAAGTATCAATATCGAAAGTCAAGTGAAGAAACTATGAATGTATAAAGACTCACCAGGAAGAAAGAAACAAAAACACTAGTGAAGACGGTTTCACTTATGTAGCTTCTCTCTTGACCAAGCTCCTATAAAAAAAGGCTTTAAGACATCTACTCTCTGATGTATTGAATGAGCATATGTGTGAGATCAAACCGGAAGAAGAAAGAAGCCAAGATCCTGGAGAGTAGGACCGGGGCGATGAATGTAATGAACTCCTTTAGCAGCTAAACCATGAATGTACTGTGGAAACAAGTATAATCCAAGAGGCGATAAAAGCTACATTGTTAAGACCACAACAAAAACTAACATACAAAAGCCAAGAACACTGTTTCTGCTGAAAAAGCAAAAAACTTTCTCTCTGTATAACAACAAAACCATTGATCAGACTTTCAACAAAGGAGAAACAACACTTAGCATAAAGTAAAGTTTTCAATCTGAATCAGACAAGAATCATTCCAAACTGAGAAGAACAAAAAAGGTCTAAAATTTTAATAAAAACCTGACAGATAATGCCAGCGAGAAGGTACTTCCAGTTCTCAGCGAGAAGACCAATCTCTGTTGCTATCTCAGAGCAAAACCTCTTCCACAGCTATTGAACAAACAAAACGAATCAGCCAAGAAGCTGAAACCAGGAGAGAGGAAAAAATGTGGAACCTTGGAAGATTCGCGACGAATGTAAAGAGTCATCTTATTCTTCTTCTTCTTTGTCGTGTGTCAATCATTTAGCTCAAAACCAAACACTCCACAGTAGAAAATAAAAACTCAAACTTTTGTATAAAGTTCTTTTAGTCTCGCCGGAAATAGGTCGGATTCAGAGAGAGATCGAAGATGAAAGTTAAAAGGTTGTTCAAGTAGAAGAAGAAAAGAGATTTCTTTTTGCACAATCTGAGATTTAAATTTTAAAAGAGTACCAGTTCTTCACGGAAAAACGGTTTAACTGAAAACTTCAATTTAAACAAAAATAAGTTTATTTGGACAAATCTCTCAAATATCAATTTTTGAAATTTTTGTCACAAAAATAAACTTTGAGATAAAAATGACTAAAATAGATATTTTTATTTTAAAATTTTTAATTTTTTAAAATTTTTAATTTTTTTTAATTTTTAAATCTCAACTCTAAAACCACAATCCATAACTCTAAACCTTAAGTTTAGATTAATTAACATTAAGGTATAAATATATATATTTACATCCTTTAATAAAGTTTATTTTGAACATTTTTCTTTTGAATGCTATTTTTGGAATAAAAACTTTTTTTGATTTATTTTAGTCTTTTATCTCTACATTATTTTTAGAAGAAATTAGACATAAATATTTACGTAGGAAAAAAAGGTGAGATTAGCTATCTTTAAAAATGCTTTAGTCAAAAATCACTTAACGAGAACTACATAGTATAGTTGTAGATAAATCTCCAAAGTAGTCAATAGTGACGACATGAAGAACCCCACCAACCGTTATTGACGCTTTAATTTTAAAACTCCAAAGGTGATTGATTGTTGGGTGAGTAGAGCTATTATTAGTGGCCAATTTGCATCTTAATACAAAGGTTTAAGTATATTAATTTAGGATTAACACTACACTAAACGTAGTGGGGACATGATTTGGGGGGAGCACGTGGGACTGTGTGTAGTTGGGTAAACCAAACCAGCGAAGTATGTCTGTCAAATACAATTGTATCCATCCCATCACATCAGCTCAGTTGTCTGTCTACATGTCTATCCTCCAATTAAACAAATTTAAAACTATTCTTCCTCCAATTAAATTTATCTTAATCTTCAACTCAAAATTATTTAACTATGAATGTATCTTCGATTCGAAGCAGCAACTCTCATATGTTGTTAACAACTCAAGCAATCAACATAACAAGTCATTAATTTTCTTAATTTCCTTTAAACTGATATAACATGTAGATTCATACTAGATACATATAATATAAGTCTATTATTAGTTACAGTTATTTTGTTAAAATATAGCTTAAATGGACCAATGATGATTGATGATTTGTGTTTTTATTAAGCTGATTTGAAGATGTTGAAGGGTACAAAAATGCATTTTCACTATTTTTATACATTTTTCTAAACGATTATGTTATTTAAACTTTTAACTAGAGTTGTATTAAAGCCCAGCCAAATGACACTACCACTAGATCGGACCGATTGGAGAAACCGGTGTGTTTGATGCGTAATTCGTCGATGTTTGTCTCTTCAACAGACCATCTCTCATCAAAACTGCTTCTTCCTCCTCTTCACACCAATTCTGATGACTGCTTACTGCCAACGAGATAAAGAACGCTTCCAAGAGAGAGAGAGAGAGAGAGATGGATGAACCAAACTCAACCCAGTGGAGTTCATTGTCGTGTATCACCATCTTGAACGCTGGTTTATCTCTTTCCTGTGAGAGTAATCATAAATGTTAACAACGATTCAGACCATGAATACCCTGATACTTAGAGCATTGAACGTAACGTGTTACCTTTACCTGATCAAACAGTTGAAAGCTTGAGAAAGTTTGTCACTTAGTACGATGATCATTAGACAAGACACGAAGTTTGCAACCGATGTCCCAGCCACCACAGTCGCATGATGTCACCGGATTCCCTCCCACCGCTTAATCAATGGTAATATGGTGTTACCGTCTTTACGAAGCGTGTGAACTCCACTTGGGAGTATAACATTAGTTATGCTCTGCTTCTGAACTCTGTTTCTTGTCTGAACAATAGCTGCAACCTCTTCCTTCGTCTCAACACCGAATAAAACAAGGTTTTGATTTGTGTGTTGTTGAATCTGAGTTAGTCTTCCTTTGACCAATAACGGTATGTACAAATGGATGATGCTTTTCAATCTAAACAGTAAAAACTAAACATTCTCTAGGGTTTGTGTGTATAATACAATCTCATTTTCTCTTACTTATTAGTTTTGATATTTTGGGAACGTGGTGTCGTTCGTGATGAAATGTATTGGTTGTGAATTCAAGTTGGGTGGTCCAAAGGTGGTGCCGCATGAGGTGATGGTTTCATCTTGTGCAAACATGGGGATGTGGTCCGGTTAAAGCTTTCCTGTTGTTTCTGTGGTGTTTTTTTTATTAATCACTGGGAGCACTGTTTCCGCTGAAGAACAAAGAGACCCTAATATATCATTTGAAGTTTGGATTGAATGATAATTTGTGTTTTGGTAAATGATTCAAGTATGCAAGATGTCCAGATAATAAAACCAATTCATGGTGTTGTACTATAGTTAGAAGATTCGTCTGGTGGTGTTTTGTGTTTTTTTTTCCCTACTACTGGATTGTAAGTCTCACAATGTATTGAAAGAAGAGAAAACACAAAAACATAGATCTCAATTTTTTCTTTTTGCTAGCCTTCTATTTTTTTTTTAAATAAAGTAAAAGTCAGAGACCATATCATTTAACATGTGTCTGTCCCCCTCTTTCAAAATTAAGATAATTCAAGAAGCAGAATTTAGTTGAGAAAAAAAAAAAGAGAAAGAAAAAACATAAGACTAGATTATGACTAGGCCATTTCAGAATAAAGGATTAGTTTTCTACATTGCATATAACCTACAAATATATGATTTATATACATTTTGTGGATCATATGTATATTCTACAACAAATATCATGCAAATGAATTTTGCATTTCCCCAATTTTTTTCTTTAAGAAATTTTCAGTTGTTCTTTTTGTAATGGCTTGTGATAAACTTATTCGTACTGTGAAAATATGATACATTTATATACGTCTAAGGAAAAATTTAGCAAAAAAGGATAATTGACGTACAAAAGATACTTTACGTAGTAAGCTACATAGCTTAAGATATATATCGCATTAATATGTTAGATAAAAACCAATTTTTTATTACAAATATACAATTACATGGCCAAATACTTTATTGATGGACATGGTGTAGCTTTCTGAAAGAAACACCCGACAAGCAAATCTGGAGTTTGCTTCATAACAAGAACATAGCATATGATTTGTAGGACCCAATCTTTTTCAACTCAAGAAGAAACACTTTTTATAGGAGAGACTAGCGATAGACCCCTATTTCCACTACGACAACGACCTCCCCCAAGTCTCATTTTCCGCTTAAATTAAAGGAGATGATGACAAGTAAAAACAACGTCGTAGTCGAGGCATGGAACACAACCACAACGCAGACGCAGGTGCAGACGCCGCACAGGCCGTCACTGATACACCCAACTTTTTATTGGAGTTATAACTGCGAAGTGCTTTTCCATGGATGGCCTGGCTCTAGCCGTTCGATGTATGCTCTTGCACTTATATTCGTCTTCTCTTTGGCGTTCTTAGCTGAGTGGTTTACTCGGTGCTCTGACGCTGCGGCTTCCATCAAACCTGAGGCTGATAAGGTTGCTAAGGTGGCCTTTCGTACGGCTATGTATGCGGTCAAGTCTGGCTTCAGCTACCTTGTGATCCTAGCCGTTGTTTCGTTCAATGGTGGCGTTTTCATCTCTGCTATTTTGGGGCATGCTTTTGGTTTTGTTGTTTTTCGTGGCCGGGCGTTTCGGAAGGTGGGTCGGGTTGACGGGTAAGAATCTGGATATCCAGCATTTTTGGGTTTTAACATAACCCAACGAGAACTGAAGTCATTTGTTTTTTGTTTTGTTTTTAATTTGATTTGTGTGTTCTTTCGAATGACGAAAGAAGAGTGACAACTTGAACGAATAATATTTAATATTTGGTTTTCATTTGATTTATATTGTGATAACTTCATTGAATTATACAAAATTCAATAATACTATTTCGTGGAATGTATATGTACGTATGCCAACAAAAATTTCAAATAAGTCATGTTTCTTATCTTATTTTCTTGTCTTTCTCCAACTATTTTGTATATATTATAGGAAACAAATCCATCAAAATGGTAACCATAAAACAACTCTTTATTGTTCCAAAACACCATTTAGTGGCGTGTGTTAGGTTAGTTCAGTGGTCACTCAAGAATTATCTGAACCAACAAAACAGTAAATAGTAAACAACTTGGTTTTGTTGAACAATTTTTTTCTAATATCTGGTAGATTAAATTTAATTAAAATGATATTACAAAATCGGATAAACCGTAGATATAATCCAAACGAATTACCAAAAATGTAACTGATTAAAAATATATATTTGGAATCAAAGTTTATACCAAAGAAAAAGAAACAGAGCATGTTATAAGATTTCTGTTCGTGCACAGCTCTGTAGAATGTTAGTCAAAATGATTTGTTTTATTTTGTATTGAAGTTGAATTCATGGAAACAGATCTGGTCTAGTATCAGTTTTGAGTCATGGATATCACTGATCAAAAACATAACCGTTGCCAAATGTCCTCTATACTTATCATCAATATGACTTGGTTCTAGGTTGTGCAGGTTAACTTTCTAGATGTGGTTAACTTTTTTTTTTTTTTGCAAAACGTATCTTCTTCTTCTTTGTGCCTTCACAACACAAATTATAGACTTCTTCCAATCATAATCTGCTTAAATAAAATATGTAATAGGTGATTCTTCCGTATTCATATAAAGATATAACATACTTTTACAATAAATAAAATTTAATAAATATTTTTTTGATAGCCATTTTTATTATTTAGATATTCATAACAACAAAACATTATTTTTACAACAAACAACCGTGAAACATACAAAGCCTTCAAACCTATGTTTCTAACGAAATTTTTTAAAAAAAACATTATAACACTTCGGCAGGATTCGTATGAAGCAAACAAAAAAAACATCAAAACGAATGACAAACGGCGACAAAGAAGAAGTTTAACTAATCAAACTAAGAACTGGTTACGCTTGTATGTGTCTTAATCACCACCTCCACCTCCACCACCGCATCCGCCTCCACCTCCGCCTCCACAGTCACCGCCTCCACCAACACCTCCACCACCACCTCCACCTATAAAGCCACCGCCTCCCCCACCACCTCCTCCAATAACGACTTGTCCAGTTGCACATACATTGCAAATGGTCGTAAGAACTCCCAAAGCAAAGGTGACAACAAAAAAGGTTATGACAATTATTGCTATAACCTCCATGTTACAAAACGCACCTTGAGACTTGAGTTGAGAGTAGTGATCGATATCTCTACGTTAACTATAAAGTCTCGATGATATATAAACAGCTTCTTTTTTTTTCTATCTGATGTTTTCCAGTATTCAAATAACGTGTTTAGTTTGCATTGATTTAGACTTTTAATATTTATATGTTTACATTCAAAGATATAGTTTACTTTTGTTATACAAAGAATTAGTCATGGATAAAACTTGAATAAAACGTAACCTGTGAAGATTTTGACGTCAAGTATTATATGATAAATCTTGTAACTGGATTTGAATTCCAATTGTTTTATTAAGCTAAACCGAGGTGACATCTTTCACCCGCTCTCTGACCAGTTAATGTAAGTGCACGAACGTTTGATTTTTGAACGGTCTATTCAATTTTAGTCTAAATTTATAGAATCTTCGTTATGCTCGTTTGCGTATTTGTAACAATGGCAAAGATTTCAACACAGGATTGTGGAAGGAGATTTCAAGAAAATATTTTATTTTAATGATCATTAAGTTATACCCCAAAAGGCAATTAATGATATAATAGTTCACAGTTCTCCTCTACAAGGTACTAAGTGAAAACATTTATTTTTAAACTTAACAACTTCTCATCACTTTGATCCTATAAGAGCATGTTTATTGGGGGATCTTAGTGGGTCTCTTAAGGCGTGGGATCCACTAAATCTCCCAAAAACCATCCCTTAAATCCATTAACTAAGAGATCCTCTCTCCTTGGTCCTTGCACTATTCGCGGGTCCCACTGACACGTGGCGGCCCGCGATTGGTGCTTTTAATTTTTTTTTTCAAAAAAAAGAAAAAAAAAAAAAAAAATTAGGGATCCTTGTAATAAACTTGCTCTTCGTGGGTCTCTTAAGGCGTGGGACCCACTAAATCCCCCAAAAACTATCCCTTAAATCCCTTAACTAAGAGACTCTCTCTCCTTGGTCCTTGCACTATTCGTGGGCCCCACTGACACGTGGCGGTCCGCGATTGGTGCTTTTAATTTTTAATTAGGGTCCTTGCAATAAACTTGCTCTAAGATCCCAGCCGAGGTTGAACTCTTCATGGAACAATGTAACCTGCAAAAAAATATAGACATCAAAAAAGTAAATCAAGTCAACATTACATATATATATTATGCATTAGTCATCATGAGGTTTAGAAGATTGAATTCATACGTCCACATCTCTTGCCAGCGGGGCGGTTGCGTATGTTACAGCGTTTAGGAACAGCGATTGCGATTCCAGGATTGATTCCAGCTTTCTTGGCCAAAGGAGAGAGCATGACAGCACAAAGACAACGAGGGTTGGTTCTAATGAGAGCACCAACTTTGGCACAACAAACCGGTGGAACCTTACCCCTCGGGTTCTTTGTAGCAGCCAAACACGGGCTTAGGCTTGCCGCGGCTTGACCAATGGGCATGCGACCGCACTCACCAGCCGCCTCAGCGGAAGCCAATGTGATCAGAAGACTCATCAAAGCTACAGCATTAAATTTACAACACTTCATGCTCTTCTTGTTCTGTTTGTGTCTTAGACTCTTTAGTGCTTTGATGAATCTTATATCGTAGTAAGATTTTTAGTGGGGTGGTTGTGTTTTAGTAACGTGTACAGTTTATAATGGATCTTTAAACTTTTCCCATTATGTAATCATATGGTTTTTGTTACTTTAATTCAGATTTCACCAGCTGTTTGATGTCTAAGTCGTTTGATTTTGATCTCTCAAAAAACATTTTATTACCACGTTTCTCTGTTTCTAATCATTTTATTCATATTATTTTTACAGCTCAACTACCGCCTAGCGAGTTCTGTAAACATAGTGAGCTACAACAATACATGGTTTCATAATATCAAGACATACACAAAGACACGAGTTTTGTTTGGTCTTTCCGTCACTGACAACCGCTCAATCTTGCCCAATCCACAAACTGCATCCCACCGTAGATGTTATTAGCAAACCGTACACCAACGGTAAACGCCAAAGCCACAGGAGGCACTTTCTTGGCGAAAGGCGATGCTTCAACCACTCTCTCTAGACCATTGATGATCTGATAACGAGTATTCGAAGAAACACTCAAGAATACACCTGCAATGATATTACCATTGTCATGAAGATTAATGGTTTGGTGAAAGTGAATGTAAAATAAGGTAGAAAAGCAAAAGTATGTATGTATATACCCCACAGAGCTGCACTCTTGATGAGAGGTGGTACCGGTATGTCTTCTTCTGATTTATTTATGCTCCTGAGAGAAGAGAATGACCAAACCAAAAGGTAAGCCATATCCATAAACTAAGTGATCCTTTCAGTGGAAATAGGTGTGTGTTACCGTTTAGCAGTCATGATCAGATTAGCAATGCCTTGACCAACAATGCCACATCCAAACCCAACTGCACCATACATTATACCCTTGTAGAAATATGTAGCAAGTCTCTGTTGAGCAGAAAATCTACATCCTGGTCTTTCAGCTTCAAACACGCTGCACATCAGTAGCAACCGAGTTACAAGATGAGAGATGTAAGCAAGTATATAAGAACCGAGTATCTTCTTGAATAGAAGGATCATTTTACCTGCTAGGAAGCGCATTATAAGCATTAAGCATTGGTCCTAAGAAGCCACTAGATGCAGATGGTTGACCAAAACGGACAAAAGGCGCCAACATACCGACCAGAGCAACGTTAACCACTACACCAACCAAGAGATCAGCAACATAAAGCTCAAACTCAGCCCAAAAATCCTTGCCTCTCTTTTGAACTTCAGCAACAGTAGCACAGCAAGAGTCAATGACTATCTGAAATCAACATATCAAATGCATACATTTGCCAGTGAAAATGTCAGTGTACAATGAGAAACTACTTTCTAACTGAAAAATTGAGATGAAAGCTCTCTTACCTCAGTCCCTATTTTGAAGAGGAAAGATGGATCAGCCAACATTCTGTTGCGAAGCATAGACCATGATCTTATAGCAAAACCAAGCAGACCAGCTGAGCTCTAAACTCCAAGAAACCAAAACTCAAAACCCTTCTCTTAAAACTGTTAACTCCATAAAGATAATTAAAACAAAGAGAAGAATGTACCTGCAAATCCAAGTACCTAAGGAGAATCAACTTGCGGATGCCAAAGGTCTTAGCAGCCTCTAACATATCAGAGGGAAGCGTGGCTCCTCTAGCTTCCGTCTCTCTCATGACTTCTTCAAATTTCAAAAGTGGTCCAAACTCTTTCTCTTCATAGTCTTCTTCACCGTCACCGTCACCTTCTCCTCCACTTCCATCTCCCCCTCCACCACCGTTGTTAAATCCACCATTACCGCCACCACCATCACTTACAAGTTTCGCTGGTTCATCAGTTCCTAAGCTTCCAACATTGTCGCCTTTCCCTAAGATGCCACCACCTTCTTCTTCTACTCCTTTCGTTGGTTCAGTAGCGGCAACAACACTAGACTGTGGCTCAACGGGAGACTGAGACATGTTAACCATCAAAAGCCTCGACCTTTGCTCCTTAATCCTCAAAACAGGGACTTTCAGCTCCTTAATCAAACCTCCAAACACAAAGTCTCGATTGCACGAAGAGATATCGTTTCGTAACTTCACAGCACTCGAGAACTGACAATTCATTGCACAACCTGCCATTCTCCTCAAAACAGAGACAAGTCGACAAATAAAACCAACAGAAGAGCTAAGAACCGATCTCCCACTAAAAGAAGAACCAATCAAAGACTCTTTCAGACAAGCTTCTGCAAGACAGCAAAACAAAACCCAATATGTATCAAGAAACACAAAAGCTATGTCCTTTTTATCTAGAAATCTAGACAAGACAGAGAGAATAAGACCAACATTTAAAGAAAATATCAAAAATGGAATCTTTCGTCGATAAGGATGAAACTCTAACCTTTGTATTGGCCAGAGAGTGGTGAGTGGTGACTGCAAGAGTGATTAGGGTCACTGTTTTTTACTTCTCTTCAGTTCTTTGCACGTGCGGTAACTTCTAAACACGTGTGGAACTGTAACCCTTACTGAAAAGTCAAAACTGTATGGTAATGAGAATATGATTTTCTTTTGTTAACGAGAATATGAATAAATACATGTATGAGTCCGAAATAAGTGTTCGACAAAGTGTATAATTTCCTTAATATTTATACAATCTACTATAATATTTTTACGCATGTTTTTTTCTATTTTTAAATTCTATAATTGAAATATAAAATTTGAAAAGATAATTAATAAAATATATCATTTTTATTTCTATTATTTTATTTCTCTTTATTAGTTTTTTTCAATCCTACTATTTTTTTGATGGTCACCGGTTTAAACTAAACAATATTTCATCAAATATTTTCTTGATCTGAATTCAAGTCAAATCGACCGCATCAACCCATTCAAGTCTTTAGACAAACAGCATGTATATGACTAATTCTATATTGTTTTAGTACAAGATTTAACATAGCTGGCATCAAAGAAGTTTGAACATTTACCATATGTATCAGAAAACAACTTTGAACACGTAAAACATAGATTTTAATAAAGCTTTACATCCGTAATGAACTCAAATTTTAATAAGTAAACTTACGAAATAATGAACAGTAAAAGTCAAAAGTCAACAAAAACTTAACACGTTATTTGTCTACAAGAAAACTTCAGCAACAAAATATATATACGTAATACATGTAGTGGGATAACTATTGCTTAAGATGGAGCCTTGGGTAATAATAATCATAGCTGTTGGTTCTTGTGTTGGTGTATTGATATTTATCGTGGCCTTAGCTGGGGGTCGTGATGGCAAAGGAGGCGGAGGAGGGGAGGATGGCGGAGGCGGAGGTGGAGAGGGAGGTCTAAGAGGTAGTGGTTATTCTGGAGGTCATGGAGGGTTTTGGAGTAGTGGTGGCGGAGGTGGCAGCTGGTTTGGCGGTGGTGGCGGTTTTGGCGGCGGTGATGGAGGTTTTGGTGGCGGTGGTGGTGGTGATGGAGGTGGTGGTGGTGGTGGTGATGGAGGTGGCGGCGGCGGTGGAGGAGGTGGAGGTGGAGGAGGTTGCTGAGCTTTTGATATCATTTTAGAAAGAAGTTAATGCTCTGAAAATTCATAATATTTTTTTTTTTTTTTTTTTTTTTGATTAACCTGGGGGTATCCCAGGCCCATGGAGAGGCCCAGACTAATCCCCAAGGGGAGGTGCAACCCACGGATAGACCCTCTCTCCGGGTATTCAAATTATTACTTTTGTGTAGCATATAAAATTTGTTTTATGTGCAAATTATTACTTTTGTGTAGCATATAAAATTGAATGGTGTATTGTATATAAGACTTGCTGATTATTACTTATGTGTATTATTTGTAATTCTTGTGAAGTTGGACTGATGTCCTATTTTTCATGATGTATATAACATGCTAATACTGTACTAGAATTATATATGTAGTTTGAATGATAAATGTTTTAAAGCCAAACTATAACATCGAACACCGTAAATTATTGACTATTTTGAACAGATTGAACATGTATGAATATCTAATGCATAAACTCTATCACCCCCAATTAAGGTAATTAGCACAATTACTATCAACAGAGCCAGCCTTAGTTTTTGCATGAGTACCATTGTTATAGACTTATACTAGTTGATACTTGACAGGGTTTAAGCTGATAAAATTTTGGTTGTTTTGGACGTTGGAGACTGTATGTGTTTAACTAGTTTTGTTCAAAAACAACTTTAAATTCTAGGTAGCCTTTTAATACGGGGCATCCTGACCTGTTACAGCATTTTATATAAAGTCTACTACGTACTGTATATTATTTTGGATCGTGTTATCGTTT
Organism: Moricandia moricandioides; assembly: GCA_905132885.1. Taxonomy (NCBI): domain Eukaryota; kingdom Viridiplantae; phylum Streptophyta; class Magnoliopsida; order Brassicales; family Brassicaceae; genus Moricandia; species Moricandia moricandioides. Next base: position 58,503 of record CAJHQQ010002401.1, read on the forward strand.
TTGGACCCCTATATATCTTTTATTCTTGACCAAACTTCCATTAAAGCATAATCATGCTTGACATGTTTGATAAAGTATTCTCTTGTCAGTTTAAACAGATTTAATTAATTAGAAGAGAAAACAAGTTATCTTCTCTTTTTGTCTTTTGCATTTTTTACTTTCTTCTTTTTGCATTTGTATTAGAATCAATATATAGTTGAAAATATATCACAAAAAAGTCAAACCTAATTCGAATAACAGTTTCAAACCAGTGGAACTAATTTCACTAACTACGAAACCTTAGTACATGATCACTAATCATGTAGGTACCATAAGTAATACATCGTTTGTGTGTGTTTCTAACTCACCTATCTTTGTATTACACAAAACAAAAACCCGAAAAGAACGAGATCTGTTCCACCTAATTTTGGTCAGTCAACTTGTCTAAAGTCAACTAATAAACGGTGTCACACTCTGTCACAAAAGTAAACATGATTATACATTTACAACTCTCAATTTAATATTCAAACAAGTTTTTTTGTTGTTATATTCCAACATGAACACCAAAAACCAGTAAAAGATGGCTCCAAGAACACCAAAACGCTGCACCGTTCAGCATTTCACGCATATTCATCCACTAACCGAGTTTAACAGCGTCGGTGACTTCATCTGCGACGGCTGCAAAACCTACGGTTCAGGCATAACCTATAGATGTGAACCATGCAACTACGATCTCCATGACTACTGCGCCACGTGTCCCATCACCCTACCAACCTTCATTCATCCCAACCATGAGCTCAGCCTCGTCGTCCGTAAACAACAGTCCACGCGCCAGAACGAACGTGCTTGCGACATCTGCCACGAGTCGGTGGAAGGGTTGTTCTACAGATGCAAGCTATGTGAGTTTGACGTGCATCCTCTCTGCACGCAACTTCCTCAGCACGTGAGGCACGTGCTTCACTCTGCTCATCACTTGGAGTTTCGCCTCGGAGGAGCTAGTCCGTGTATGGTTTGTCACGGTCCGTGCCAGTCTTGGAGGTATAGGTGTGAGTTATGTAGGTTTGATATTCATATGGAGTGTATATTAGCAGTGTGCAACACGTCACCTTCTGACCAGACCGAAGCATCGGATACTAAGAGCAGAGGGATCAAGCCACAAGGAGGACAACCATCGTGGTCCACGCCGTGGGAACAAACGCATGTTGGTTACCCGTATGGGTTTGGACCGATGGGTCAGCAACCACATTTTGGTTACCCTTATAATGCGTTTGCACCGATGGGTCAACAACCTTACCATCCTCATAGTTTTAATAACTTTAGTTATATGAACGGGTTCAATGCGAATCCGGGTCAAGTACCAGCGGCTGGACCGGGTGAAAAACCGAGTCCCGGTAAGGGATGGAGAATGTTTACTATTGCGTCCAAGCTAACAGTTGGGGTGGTTTCTAATGCACTTTTTGGGCTTTCCATTGAAAGTCTCTTTGCGTGAGTTTTAGATTGTTACAAAGAGAAAACGCAAAACTGTAATATCATAATTCCTTTGTATTAAATAAAGTTGCAAAACAATGTGGATCATTCAACTTGTGTTCCTGTATATTATAACCTTACAACTTGCGTGCTAGAATAACGTTTTTAACAAAATTTTGAGTAAACTTTAAAACTATAATAGTTTCTCTCAAATGCACTGATTAGCTAATAAACTTATTTATACAAAGTACATAACTCAATTATCAAATTCTTATAATTTGATGGCTTCAAATTTATTTAGTTAATAACTATTTTTGTGGGTAAAAGAAAATGATAGACAATAAATTTCGCAACTTCTTAAGAATATAAAAACATTTATAGCTTGGTGCTAAAATAAATTTGTATGTCTTATCGGCTGAACCGACCAATTCTCGAAAAACTCATTTAATACTACAGAATGGATTGCTTACCACATTGCATAACCCAAATTACAACTAATGCCTGAATAACCTTTCAAACCTATGCAGTTAGTTTGTATAAGTGTAAAAATTACAAAACTGCAAAAAAATATGTTAACTGTAATAGTAATCAACCAAATTTTTCAACTAAACAAATGATTAAATGTAATTAGGGTATGGTCAACTAGCAAAAAAAAAGTTCTTTAATTATGGTTAGTCAACTAGCCAAAGTCAATAAAAAGCTGCTCTATCACGTTCTCAGAATTTCTGACGACGGAGTTAATGTTAATACTCCTGGAAAACAAGTGAAGGTAAGTTTATATTTTTGTAACCACATTTAAGCAGAAACTATTATTTGTTTGAAATGTTCTAAACAAAACGTAATACCCAAGTAGTCAAGTTATCAAACAAAGTTTGCTTGAAAATGGCGTAAAACACCGTTCATTCTCTCAAGTCACCGTTCTGAAGATGTAACGTCCACAACTAAAGTCACTCATGCCATTATGTTTTATTTCTTCATTGTTTATGTTAGCCTTTGATCCTTTCGTTTTCATTAAGTTTACAAATTGGTCTAGCACGTTTAATTAGGCCCTTCATATTACAATAGATTCGAAATCCAATCTAACTGTAGCAGCAGTGTGTTCTTTTTATGAAGATTTGAAAACGTAGGACCAATAGAGAGAGCTTATGAGTAAAATGTTGTTCTTCTCCATAAGAAACACGTTGTACTTCATAATAATAAACTGATATGTTTTAGACAAATCCGTGAATGATATGGCACATGATCCAATGATGAGTCTCATATCTCACCGTCCCAAAGTTGTTCAAGAGTCTTATAAGGACTCGTCTCATGAACAAATGACATGCCTCTCACCAACCTTCCCTGCAACATTGGCAACACACATCTTTCAATTTTAGATAACCTTAGGAGCAAAAACAGACAACGCTTCTTTGGACCTATCACTTGCCTGTTCAATCTCAGAAAACTTGGATAACATGTCATCGGGTATGGACCAGCTAAAAACATCGAAGTTCTGTTTGATCCTGTCTTCATGTGTGCTCTTTGGAAGAACACTTTGACCCATTTGGAGACCCCAACGTAATGCAACTTGTGCAGGAGTCTTGCCTAGCTTCTCAGCAACAGTGCCTAGAATAGGGTTCGTCAGAACATCGCTCTTGAGCCACGTTGTCCCTGGAGAACCCAAAGGAGAGTATCCCTACAGAAAAAACATCCACTAATGTTTAAATTTTTCAGACAGAGCTTTACAAAAGGGACATGGACATGTTTGTTGAACATACCGAGAGGTGAACGCCTTTTGATTTGCAGAAATCCCTGAGCACAGTTTGTTGCCAAGAAGGGTGACACTCCACCTGGTTAACAGCGGGAGGGACACGAGCCACCTCCAAGAGATCTGCAAGTTTCTTTGTGGAGAAATTGCTTACACCAATAGCTCGAGCCTTTCCCACATCAAAGACTGCTTCCATTGCTTTCCATGTGCTAGGAATATCGGTCGGCAAAATGTTCTCTGGCTTAAAACCAGTAGAACCTTTCTTGAGGCTAACAGGCCAGTGGATCTTCAAAAGGTTCACAAAAACGGTTACTCAGTCAAAATGGTTCCGGAGTAAGTCAATAGAAAGAGATTTAGGTTTGTTATGACACTAGTTCCTATGTTTCATAACAAATGCAGTAACATGTAAAACCACAACTCAGACTCACAAACCAGTATTGATCACTGCAGATTATGTTTAAGAGAAAACAAACATGGATAATTCGCCAAAATGAAAACATGAACTTAATGTATTACTTACGAGATACAAATCGACATAGTCAAGCTGTAGATCCTGTAGAGTTCTGTTCAGAGCCTCTGGGACATCTTGAGGATCATGATAAGTACACCTTTCATATGAATATGTGACCAGGTTAGAAGCTACATAGACTTTGCAAGAAATAACCTATCAGGTAATCAAAGCACAGTGATGCAGAATACCAGAGTTTAGACGTGATGAAGATCTCCTCACGCTTCACAACTCCATCATCAAATAGTTTCTTCAAGACTAACCCAATCTGCAAGAGCAAGAAGCTGTCAGAGACAAATAACTACACGTGGGTTCAGACAGTGATATTATAAAATCAATCATTTTGATTAATGACAAGAACATAGTCCGTATATGAACAAACAAGACAACCAACAATGAGCAGTGTTAAGCAACCTGTTGTGATATACAACCAAGAACATAACTTTTTGGCTTTAAACTCCATGGAAACCAAGCAGCTCGACGAAAGTATTGAAATTTAAATGATCACATCACTTGAAACCAACCAACATCTTCAAAACATTTTAGTAGAAAAGATAATTTTGGGTTTACCTCCTTTTCGTTGCCATAGATTTGAGCACAATCAATGTGGCGATACCCGATCTGCATAGTAAGAGAATCAGTTATTTGGCCATAAAGACTAAAACTTTACGATCAGTGATCACACACCGACGAACCTTAACAGCGGCTTCGACAGCGTTTCCGACAAGACCAGGATCAGACTGCCACGTTCCAAGACCCACCGATGGAATCTTCGCTCCGGTGTTGAGCTCGAAGAACTTGATTTCGTTCGCCATTATCAGAGCTTAGGACGGATATGTGTCTGACCAGAGAGAGTCAGAGACTGAGACAGACTGATCAGAAGAGACAAGAAGATGAATGAGTTAGGTATAGTGGAGTTTGCTTGGCCCATTAGTGGTAATGAATCTGTTACTAAGACTTGGGCCTTGATAAATTTCCATAAATGAGTATTATCTTCTCTATATTATTAGTAGTATTATTATGTGTTTAAACATAATTCTAGTTGTGTTAAAGAATTAAACAGATGTGTAATTTTTTCAAGTTGAAATATAAATATACGTCCAACAGGGTAGATAATTTTATTTTATTTTTATTTGGTGTAGATGATCAACAACACTAATACAAACTATAAGCTACAATACTTAGTCGTACTCGTCTGTAACAAGAAACTAATTATTATCAGATTTTATAAATATGGCAATGGCCGGCTTAGTTTATATCTATATGTAGGATTAATATGGTTATGGTTGAAAACTTGAAGACATGTCTACCCCAAATAAAAACCAGTCATGTAACAGAACATTTCAACTTGATTTCATATATAATATCAACAATTTGAAGCAGAAAAATATATAACATTAGTGACATTTTCTTCGTGTGATGAGTTTACCTTCACCAAAGTCTAACTAAATTTGTATTAATAGTACACCAGCGGATACTGAATATTTACAAACAGCTCTATCGATCAACAAACACAAAGAAGATCAAAAACCTATCTCCGGTTCAACCCTCGAAATGGCAGGTGACATGTCAAAGCCGAACACGGTTCAACATTTCACTCATAACCATCCCTTGACTGAAGTAACCGTAGTTGCCACATACACGTGCAATGGTTGCAAACTGCACGGTCACGGCAAGACCTACCGGTGCAACGACTGCGACTACGATCTCCATGAATATTGCGCCACGTGTCCTCCCACCCTCGTAAACACATGGCACGCGCCTGATCATGAGCTCACCCTCTTCACCGGTCCTGCCCACATGACCGAGCGTGTATGCTATTTTTGCCGGTTTTACATCCAAGGGATGTTCTACAAATGCAAGCACTGCAGTTTTGAGTCCCACCCGCTTTGCACACACGGTCTAATGCATGTCTCGTCTCCGGACGCGACGGTAACGAGGGAGAGAAGCCTGCATGACCATGCGGCCCAGCCATCATCGCCGCACCACTATGGTCATGCATATATGAGTCCACCGTACCCTTATCCTCATCAACAACATCAGAACATGAACCATGGTTCTCCAAAGGCAGATCGCAATAGTTCAGGTACACCTAAAAAGAAAAAGGGGAGTTCTATTGGTGGAGTCTTCAAGTCTGTAGCAGGAGCATCTCTTTCAATAGCAGGCCAGTTGGCCTTAGGTACAGCCGCCGAGAGCTTATGGCATGAACAATAGTTTCTTTTCTAATGAATTTCATTTCATTTCAACTTCTTGATGACCTGTTGTGTGTTTTCATTTTGGCTTTTTGTTTTCCGTTACATGCATATAAATGCATGTATGTTTGTCAGTTTCAAATAATCACATGATTGCAAATTGTTCTCTATTTCATTGATATAGATTCAATACTCGAAAAATCTCCACTTCTATTTGTAAAATCTAATTAAGAATTCTTAACATATTTGAAGATGTCAAATAATACGATATCTAACTGTAATTAGTATCAGTTTTTTGGGAATGAATCCAAAGTAAATTCATACATTTTTGGGCTGTAGAAAACCCAACAAAGTTACTTGAGTTCCATGACAAAATCAGTTAGACAAATAAATTAGCTATACTACTATGTGAATGTAGGTATTGATTGGTATGTTCACAACCATATGGCAAAACATCACATTTCGATTGAGATGACTAGAATACATAGCAAACGTATAAATGGAATGTTTCAGTCATATTTCAAGATAACAACAATATGATAATAAATCTTTTATGTAACATTCATGAACAAACCGACAGAAACCTCACATTCTGGACAAACCGAATACATAACAGCTTAATATCATACCTCCCCGTCCCATAATTCTTCGACAGACTTATAAGGGCTTAGTGTCTCGTGAGCAAAGAAGGAAGCAGTCAATAACCTAGCCTGCATTTCATCCAAATACATAAACTCTTTCTTCTAGATCAAGAAGAGGAACAAAGACAACAAAAAACAGTTTTAATGAATTGTAAAAAAAAATGGCGTGTACCTGTTCAATATCAGAAAACTTGGCAAAGAAGTCATCAGGTATAGACCAGTCAAAAACATCTAAGTTCTCTCTGATCCTCCCTTCATTGGTACTTTTGGGAAGTACACTGTGACCCATTTGGAGTCCCCAACGTAGTGCAACTTGAGCAGGAGACTTCCCAAGCTTTTTCGCAGCCATATTGAGTATAGGGTTCTTCAGAACATCGGCCTTGATCCACGTGGAGCCTGGAGATCCCAATGGGAAGTATGCCTTGCAATAATTATCCAATCAATGTATAAGGTAAGGCACGCATATTCTATTGGTGAGATGAGTGATGCTTACACTGAGATGAACTCCTTTGGATTTGCAAAACTCTCGTAGCTTAACTTGTCGCCAAGAAGGATGACATTCGACCTGATTAACAGCAGGAGGAACACGAGCTAGTTCCAAGAGATCACCTAGTTTCTTGGTGGAGAAGTTGCTTACACCTATGGCTCGTGCCTTGCCCGAATCAAAGAGTGCTTCCAT